>JAIUND010000427.1:0-72428 GCA_034699125.1 Gisinianus flammeolus | reverse complement strand
CAATTTAATTTAATTAGACTATCTAACCTTCATCACAATTAACATTTATATGTACTTTTGATACTTCTGAATAAAGACTCATCCGCACGAGTTAGGTAGTTTTACTTTAGTGGCCATCAGCTGATAGACCTGTAACAGTGTAGACGTCCTTACTTAATGAATTCAACAGAGGGAAAAACACCGAATTTCATATAAATTTCCACTTTTTTCAGGTTTTCATTCACAATCTTGTTTTTCTGTTTCCTGTTTTCATTTTGTTCTGTTTTCAAGTATTTGTTTTGAAATGTATTCAAAGTGACTAGCTTGCATAACAAAAACAAAGGTTGTTACTCTTTGGAAAGTTCTAACGAGAAAATTAAGGTAATTTAAACTAATTCAAACATATTGACTCGTATTGTCATTCTCTCTCAATATTTCATATTTCCACCTCTCTTTTCTCGTCCTCTTTCAATTTTATATATAATTATTAAAATATAGTCAAAAGATAATATCTTCTGTACATTGAACTATATGGAATCAAATATTCTACGTAAACTGACACAAAGGAGTTGTACAATAATTGAAAGACATGCCAACTTGCATGTTATATTCAAATAATGTTGAATGTATATGAGTCTAAACGAAGCTGTGTGGTTCAAAAAGTATAATGTGATATGATGTTTGTTTGTTTTTTGTTTCATTAGTCAGTTTATGGTTTTGGAAATTGGAATGAAAAAAAATGGAAAACGTAATAAAATGCAATATAAAAGGAGAATGCTGGACACTTATGGTTTATGGTATGTAGAATTTGCGATATAGGATAAACGAGAAAATCTTTGAGGGAAAATAAGTTTTTTTTAAAAACAAGAAGAAAAGAATCAAATTAAATTACGCATACTTATATATCAGGATTTTAATTATCAATAATTAAATAGCCATTCCATTCATTCCAGACTCTGGTTCGAAATTTATTTGCACATGCATTGAAATACATGTATACAAATTTCCACATAGCTATATGCACAATTCAAAATCTCTAAACTGTAGATGAATGAGATGAATCACCAAATGAAAATTGAAATATCTTGCTATAGCATAAGTATTTCAGATTATGTTGTAGATATATATCAGTTTAGTTTTGTATAGAGGAGTTGAGAAAGGTCTGGATGTGTGTATGAAAGCACATATATATACTCGTCAGGCTCAGTACACATACGAGTTTGCTCTAATTCAACGAAAGAAATGCAAATTTTGAACTATTCATAGAAATTCGGGGAAAGGAATGTTTAATTTAACGGCTTTGCTAGTCCTAAGTACCCCGGGCAAGGAATTTTTTCAGTCTTTTCCTTTTTTTTTTTTGCAATTCTCAAAGCGAAATGCTACAAAAGAATGAATTGAAAAGAATGAGGGGAGAAAACGTACAAATTATGTTTTCTCATACAGTAATAAATTAAAAACAAATTTTTGTTGGATCTCTCTTTATAGTCGGTAATAAATCTTTCACGTAAATAAAATTAAGCTTGTACAATTCAGAATCATATCATTAAATCAGATTTATCCTGTTTCAATCATTTTTATTCCTTGAAAGTTTCACTACAAGACTATAATATATTTTTCTCCCAAAGACCAAAAATATTTTTTCGATCCCCCCCTTCCTTTTTTTTACTTTGTTAATGTGCCTTTTTTCTGGACTCGACATATGATTCCCCTCACCCTTCTCCTTTTTCTTCTTCTTGACTTCTATGAATCTGAAACGATTGAAATGCTTTATGATATCAACAGTTCTGCATATTGAGATTGAGAAGGGGGAATCCAAATGGTAATTTATTTTTTCAGGCTAAGTATTTTAATAGTTTAATGTTTAATGTAGTATTTGGAAACATATTAAAAATATCGAGTATAATGTACGTGTAGTGACTTTTACATGCAAAAGGAATATTGTGGGATTTCTGACGACTACGCGCGGGCTTACTTATTGGATAAAACTATTTCATGCCAGTTTCGTAGAATACATGTGCGTATTTGCGTATAGTTGATTCCCCTTTCCTCAAATTGACTGAATGTTAAGTGGGAAATGAGGAGAGAGAAATGTAAAATAAATAATGGTGACGTCTTTCATTTCTCGGAATGTGCAAATATCTATTTGTTCATTTCTTCCTCGTCATAATGGAATTCCTTTGGGAGAAATATATGAAAGATTTTACAAGTATTTATAGATTTTCAAAGCCATTTCCTTCTCTATGCCCCCCTAATGCATATTACATGAGAGAAAGAAACACACACACACACACGTGTATGTATGCAAGTAGTTAGGGAAAGAGAGAGAGAGAGAGAGAGAGACAAACCAAAGGAGGGTCAACATCACAATTCATATGGGTTTTCTCTCTCCTCGATTTGCATCATCCTTCTTCTATTACCATCGAATTATTACATGCATCAAAAGTATGCAATATGTAACCAAAGAAAAAAGGGATAGCCGCTATGCCGTGTATATTGTGGTGTAGCTCCTATAGTATAGGACCTATACATATATTATAATTCAATAACGTTAACCATTACAATTTCCAACATTGAACGCAAAGGGGTATAGCAGTAAACAGAATTCATACGCATAATAGTATTGCATGTGGAACAATTCAAAAAATGAGAGAAAGAAAATAAGATGGAATTTGTAAATGTAATTCTGTGAAATTGTATTTCGAATTGACTTAGCATTATTAAAATTCAACCTTTTTTGCCCACATTTCGTCAAAGTAATTAGATACTAGAAATGAGCAGGACGATTAGCAGAGCAACTAGAAACGTCCTTTGATGTAGTTGCCAGTCAATTGAAAAATGTATATCCAAGGTAATAGACTAAGGAAGGCGACCCAAAGGGAAACTTTGTAGAATGGAATGCACAAGAAAACCTTGTAAATTTTGCGTCCGATATGTAGAATCCTGCAAAAGTCGTTAAAAAAATGTATTACATGATGAAATATCCAAGAGCGAAATTTATGTCTCCAGTCCAAAGTCTGTCATTTTATACATACCCACAAAAATTTACAGTATGGTATAGGCTGTGTAATAATGTAAATATGCTGTATCCATGCTTGACAGAATTGTATTATAATTAAATGTATGTGTGTATAGTTATTATTATATCTAGACGATTATACATAACTGAAGATGAAAAAACAGTTTTGTTAAGCCACCTTTTCCGGAAACTGGGCATGATCGTTTTTGGTTTATGTATATATATCCAAGGAAGTCGTTCAAGAAGTATTTCAATTAAAATGTCGAGAATATTTCTAAGGAAAGCAGAAGAAATGATCTATTGATTCAGTTTAATAACAAGCAATTAAGTGTAGTATTATAATCTCTGGAGGAGAAGTACATAATACACAAAATATACACATGTCGATTCTAATATGTATCTATTTTCATTGTTCATAAATCGCATGCATTATTACATTATTAAATCTATTCCGTAGTTAATGGTTCCTACATTATGTGCATGCAATTCTTTATGATTAAATCCTGGGCATAATAATAACTCTCCAGTTTGCTATGTTCACTACTGAAATAGACAATAATAGACATGTAATGTGCAAACATACAACATTGTGACTCTGAGGGAGAAAATGGCTGATTCGAGCTTTCTTACTTTTTTGTATATTCATACACAAGAGAGAAAAAGGGCTATCCTTTACAAAAAGTTTTAAAAGACTACAATTAGTTAAACTATTTTAATTTAATTGTTATCAAGTTGTTAAAATGTGCTAAAGTCGGAGTAGCAATGTGCAAAGTCAAGGATTTTGTATGAAAAATATGCGATTAAAACCCACGAATTCGCTGCTGCGCACACTTTTGTAAAAATAGCCGAAAACTTTAAACTCTAATATCTGTGAAACTACATTAGCTCGAGTCAGCCTTTTTGTCAAGCTAAGCCACTTTTATTGTGTTTATGTACATGTAGAATGTAAATATTTATGTTTGTACGGATATCCAAATAATTATTTGCTTCAAGTACACATCATGTACGGGTACTCCAGGGATTTCCCGAAAGAACATGTCAAATATCTGATTATAAACCCTATGTAAAACGTTAACCTTTCATGTTTATCTTCCGAAATTAGTTGGAAAATAGTGTACTGCAATGGAACATTCCATTTTGATGAGAAAACTTTTATCCTTCCGTGGCGACGTATATAGTACTAAATTTCGTATGGTTAGTTCCTTTTAATTCTATTTCCATTTGAGTTTTAAATTTTGAATGTTTTTACTATTATTCAAAATGTTGTCAAGAATGTTACCTACACTTGGAATTTGTTTTTACAATTCAATCGTAAATAATGAAATGATAAAGTTGATGTTGTTGAAGAAAAGTATACGTTTACGTTTTCAGCTTTCTACTTTTCAATTAAAGAATATCCTATAAAGGTTTTCAATGTACGTTTTATTTCTAAAGTATTAAAATAAGTTCAACATGTATACAATATACTAATATACTGATTAAAAAATGTTTATTGCTTTTCTGTCTTTCTTTTCCCCACATTTTCTTTGCGTACACAGAGTCCTTCAAGTTGGTTTTATCATTTTTAATTTCGAGAATGAATTCAAAATGCTCTTACTCTCAACTTGGGAAGAGAGAGAGTATAAAAGGAGAAAGAGAATTAAATTTTTTTTCATGGGAGTCAGATTGGGAAGAAAACTGAAATCTATAAAATATAAAGTAAGTACTTCGTCTATTAAATTGAATCTCACTCGGTCATTGATATATGGAGGAATAAATTATGGTAAACTTTTCCCTGGGAATAGGAATAAGTAAACAACTAGGTTTAGTTTAGTATCTAAGGAATGCTATGATTTTTGCAGTTTCGAGAGTTATATATTGACTCAATATTCCATTTCCATACTACTCTTTCTCATATTCATACTTACACTCGTATATGTATAGTCACTCACATGGATACATAGAAGCCATGAGATATAGAAGAAGAAGAGAAAGTACAAGAAGACTCAGCATTTAGCATTTAGCTGAAGCATATATACAAGACAAGTCGGAGTCTTCGCTGACGTTCGCCATGTATAACTTAGAGTGTTATATAATACGAGTCAGAGTTTTCTTTTTTTTACTCGTTTTCTTTGACTCTGAATATGACGTTTTTCTTCTTTTCCCGTATTTTCAGTCTGATATCAATAAAGGAGTATACAGACGAAAGGGAAGAAAAGTATTTTGCACTGATACATGTTTGAAATATACACATAATAGAAGGCTAGGGAAATAGTATGGTGACGAATATATTATTATCAAATCTACCTATGCAACATCATTATAGCTTTTGACTTGACGGGGCACATGGTGAAAAGTTGCTTGTACAGTTTGTACACACTCTCACTACATATACAATTCTTAATGCATATCCTGTACATATTGCTTTCCCGTGTGGTTTTCTTCCTTCTCCAGCTGATATGACACCGTGTGTGTGAGTCTGTAACTCGACTGTGGTGGTTTAAAATATCTTTGTGTGTACAACATGGAGCAAGTTGGGTTCCGGATTCTGATTCTACTTTAATGTGTTCTATATAGGGGACGAGTTAGAGAAAAAGAGAGAGAGAGAGGAGATCTTTTAATATCATTAGATATGACGTATGTTAATGTGCTCGTAAGCTTTCCTATCGAGTTTATCTTGATATTTTGGAAATACAAAAATAATACATATGTAATTTCAATATATGTACATACGTTCACATCTTCTAACCGTCCGTATTTGTTGTATTTCCATGTACCGATACTGTATCATACAGTAAATGAGTTCATTTGAATGTACGGCAAGCTTTTTTAAAAACATATACATCATATGTATGAGAGAAAACCAGGATATTTGTAGTTTGTTCAGTTAGTATAATATTTGTTTATACATTATACAAGAAAAATTATTATTATTACGAATATATCTGTACATGTAGCGTCACATCGTATTGTTATTAAGGGAAAGTGATGTAAATAGAGGGGAAAGTTTTTCTGTAGCTACGATATACAATATACACTTATGCGTGTGTGTGCGCTGTGCTTTCTTATGCATATGCCGGTATCGTATTATTATATATATGGCATGATAGAGTACAACTCTCTCTCTCTCTCTCTCTCTCTGTACTTATAGTCGACGTAAAAGTGAAGAAAGATGCACAGTCTCGAGTGAATCTCATATTCATACAAGTATGAAAACTTGTATAGATTCCACATATTGCTGGAACCACCTTAAGGAGATGCCATTGAGGAGAGAGAGAGAGAGAGAGTAATATGTATGCAATGGAAATTTGGAGCAGGAATTGCTTTTAGTCAAGTTTTGTCGTAAAGACGTAAAATTCACCTTTTATTTCTCCCTTTTCCATCTCATTTCTTATGCTTCACAAAATATTTCTTTTCTGTTTGCTTTTGTTTTCCTTCTCTCTCTATCTTTGGCTGTGTAGTTTTGGGTTCGGAGCTCGAGTATAACGACTGGAGTTCCACAATATAGTTCTCCTTTATGTTTCTCCGACCTCTCATTCGTCCTGTACATACGAGTTACTCTTTTTTATTATTCTTCAAACGTTTTATGTGAGTCCAGACAAAAAAATTTGGCCTGTTTTCATTTCACTATTTTCTCTTCCTTTGCATCAATATTCCTTGATTTAGAGTATAAACTTTTTCCATTTCTCAGACTAGGGTTTCTTCCATTGCTTCATTCGTATTCTTCCTGGATGAACCCTTGAATAAGAAAGAGGAGAGAGAGAGAGAGAGGGAGAGTATGCATTTTATACCTATGTACGTATTTAGATTTTTTTTACCATAGATTCACTCTAGTATTTTTCTTGATAGATGGAAAACTATAAATGTGTATAGTTGGTATGTGTAGCCACAAACATATATATTTCCATGTAGTTTTTGTGTCCTCACTTGCCATTGTTCACTCTTATCACATCACATACTGCATGTATGAATGCATGCAGACGTATGCAAAGACGGCTGCTGGAGAAAAAGAAAGAGAGAGAGAGAATTTCAAACTACATCTTTTCGAGTTTGATTATTTAACACTGAGGAGCCCTCACCACTATTGCAATATGTATGGGATTCTCGAATGCAAAAATACTAAGAAGAATGAAATGCTCAAATGTAACTTTAACCCAGAGATGAAGTACGAATACGAATTTAGATGAGAATTATATAGCCGTCCACCCTTCAATCTAACCATCTAGCTACATGTGTGTATACCTACATCCTGACTCATATATAACTATGGTTGAGTCTTCATATGTAGCCAACTTCCTTGGTTTAGTTCCTCCTTTTCTTCTTCTTCTTCTTCCTCGTTTTTATTCGTTTACAGTGCTTCCTCTCCTTTTTTCATCATACGTATACACACACAAATTTGAAATTACTTTCTTATTTCGTTTCGTATTTTGTCTACAAATAGAAAAAAGGACTAGATGAAATTTAACCATTGCATTGTAGCCTGAGCAAATAGAAAATTGTGGATTGACGATTCTTTTCTCCTTGTTTGTATTTATTTACATTTTATCTTCTCTCCATGTTTCTTACCTCATATTACTTTTCTCCTTTTCAAAAGAGAGAGAGAGAGAGAGAGAGAGAGAGAGAGAGAGAGAGAGAGAAAGCAAGCAACCTCTATACTCTATAACCATACGAGTTGATGAACAGTACAGGAAATGTTGTGTGTATATGTATGCTTGTAATTGAAAGAGAAATAAGTTTAGAAGAATTGTTTGTATTGTGTAAGTAGTTGTGAGGAAATTCTATGTTCTAGTGGCCACAAAATTTAAAAGAGTAAATTGAATTTAGTTTAAGGCTTGTGTGCATACTCGTCCTCAAAGACGTAGCTGATATTTTCCCATTTGAAATGAATACATATATATATGTATGTTTTATAGATTCTTGTTGGCTTCTCCTTTTCACGAAAATGAGTCCATGTATATATACGCCCTTCTATTTGGGATGGATTTAAGGAGGGGGAGAAGAGTGAGTTAATTTCATTTGAGATGTTGTTAGGAGAGAATTGAATAAAATAGTATGTAAGAAAAAAAAGATCTTATAGTCTTATAGGAGGATAAACCTGGAAGACAAACTGATTGCAAATGAGACAGAGAGAGAGAGAGTTTTGTTTTGCTATCATTATATTCTGGTGTTTTCCAGTCCTGTGTCTCTCGTGTATGTATGTGTTTTTTTCATTTCCTCCTCTTCTGTCTTTCGTTATTGTTTCCAAGTCTTTTACTTGTATACGTATCAAGAATATGATTGTATGTTTCATTTCCTTATGTTCGAATTGCATGTACATTTAAGACTGTGAAGAAAAAAACATATAGACTATTGCGACTAATATATAGATGACTTGTTCCTGACTTTGGCAATTCAAACTATCTTTCCGGTATATGCAAGCCAATTCCTATTAATCGGAATACATGATGATGTACTCATAACTTTTATGTGTACACATACAAAGACACTAACGCACAATTTATATTAAATATCGAGTATTACATATACAAGGAATGTACCCACAGAGCATATTCCTGTTCAAGTTGTTTGTTGTGAGTGGTGGCAGTTCCAGATCGTACAAAGTGTAACCATGGATTCGTAAGGACTAAACTCGAGCTTCTGCTACTGTATGCGTATGTGTGTAGTGTGCTGAGATCCCATAGACAAGGAGCACACTCTTCTCTCTTCTCCGAATTGTTTTCTTTACTAATGCGGAGGGAAGGAGAAAAAAATTATATGGTATGAGGAAGACTATTAAAAGAGACATTTTGTGGGGATAAAATATTCTCTTTCATGGAGATACAGAGGCGTTTCAGTTTATGGAAAATGATATTTTTTTCTCGTGGAGAGAGAGAGAGGGAGAGAGGGATAGATAGATAGAGAAAAAAAGGAAGGAAAGAAAGAAAGAAAGGAGAAGAGAGGAACATGTAAAATAATTGTCCTGCCCAAACAGCACCTTCAACCCACGAGTACATACAGCCACGACGAGCTACGTGCATATGGAGACGAAGAAGGGATGAATCCCTGTGGACCTACGAATGAATTGTGGCTACTCTCACACTAATTGTGAAATGGTAAAAGGAGCATATCTATATATATGAGCTCGAGAAAGAATTTTTAGTGGAGAAAGAAAGACAAAAAGACTTGGAAACATTGTATATTGCTTCCCTTCCTTCACTTCCTCTACAAAACTCTTTCTCTCTCTCTTACATAGAGCATAAGCTTCCTTCTTCTCTTCTGCATAGGAGTTACGGGACACGACTACATGTTGGTATATATGTAGAAGTGGAACTGAACATGGCAAATTCGAATGTAAATGAGTCTGTAGTGTGTGTGCATCATCTACGTGTTTGGTCTTACACTCATGGAAATACTTATTTTTGTCTCTGAATTTTGCAAGTAAGAACTAATGCACATGTATATTGTATATGTATCGTATGTAAGTGGGTATTCGGAAGACTAGGGAATAAGTGTACATGTATAAACATGAAGCGTGTAGAGTGTATAGAGTATAGAGTGTACTTTTTCATTCAACCACCATAAGCATTTACTTCCAACAACTGCCACAGACCAGTTTTAATCTTCCTAAATTCTCATTGCACATTAACTAACACACATACACCAAATATGTAGCAAGTGGTGTGGATACGGACCGGCTACTCTTTTTTGTATTTTTTTTTTTTTTTTTTTGTAAAAAGTCAGTCGAGACGGTAAAGATAAACTTTGTCTTTTCTTTTATCAAGACATTTATAATGTCAAGTCTTGGTTCTATTTACTATTTACGCAGGGGCAGTTCATACATCACATTTATCTTTGTGTATGGGGAAAAAAGGGGAAACTTCATCATCATATATACTGTATTACCGACCATGTACTAGTAATGTACTTTATGGAACTAATTGCATGGGCAAAACAAAGTGTATTTTTATATTATTACAAGCTCATCTTGAGCTTACCTAATAAGTTTGGTTCGTTTCATTTCTTGGTGACACGTATACATCTTTTTCACATGGTAAATAATGATAAGTGTCTCTGTCCTTTGTATTCTTCTGGTATGAATATGTGAGAGTGCGATGTGTGTGTACTAGTATGTACTCTGTGCTCACTGTACACAGGTTTTTTTTTGAGTAGATATAGAAAGATAGAATACACTGTTGAGGTGGCAGAGTATGTATAGCAGATAGTGAACAAGTTATATAGTTTGTAGATAGTGCACGAGGAATGAATTTCGGTACCATCGTCTTGAGCGTATTCATTTGTCTCTCCCTTTGCCTAATTCGAGTAGCTGGTTTTATGAAATTTTTATAATGAAAAAACACACTCATTTTTTCCTCTGTCTAAGATGACTGTCACTTTGAAAAATTAATTTTATTAAGTTGAAAACACGTAATGGACTGTGTCGTTTCATGGCTGGTCGGAAGAAACAAGTCTAGAAACAGAGAGAGAGAGAGAGAGAGAGAAAGGGAAAAAAGGAATCTTTTGGAGTTTATGTCTTGTTCTTGTGCTTTTTCTACAGTTCCAATAAAAAACAAGGAAGAGTTCACTTCGGAGTAAAAGCGTATAGGTAGGTACATTTCCTTCCCCACCAATATGTATTACAGAAGAAAAATATATTTCCATGTAACTCCAAGGGAGAATAATTTTATTCTTTGTTCCTTTTGTTTTCCGAGTTGTCACTAATTTAAATATCCGTCATTCAATTTGAAGGGAAATATGTTCATAAATGAGCTTGTATAAATCCTTACTTTGGAAAAAAACTAGACACATCAAATGTTGAACAATAGGAATGTATGCATAAATATGTGTAAAAAAATACGTAGATTTCCCTGACTGTTCATAAATTTATTAGAGATTGGAAACAGTGAAAAAGAAAAAGACAATTACGTAATGGGAATCGCTCTAATTATCTTTTCAGAAATGACATAAAATTCCATATGGAATATTTACGAGTAGAGAGTAGACTCGTGACTATGTGTGTAGTACGCAGTGTGTACATATAACGGTAGTGTATACATACGGAGATGTATTACGTATTTATTTTTCAGCATTTCTTAATATGAGTTCAAGAACTTTGTAAATGAAGTTTGACTTTTTTTTTTGTTAATTAGTTTGTTTAATACGAGAGAATCAACTTGAACTCGAACAAAGTAAAGTCCCTTTTAATTTAGATTCTTGATAAACATACTAATTGTTGTTGGAATTTAAGATAAAACTTTCCTTACATCTTTTCCAGTCTCTAAACTGTAGACTCAAGAATAGTTGGATCGAGAGAAAAATCGTTTCTACGTAACAAAAAAAGGAGGAAAAGTTTTCCAAGTGCAATGTAAAAATGATAGTGAGACTATGTGTGTGTGTGTGTGTGTGCGTGTATAGAATGGAACGTGACGTTGGTAAGCAGTTGAGCTATAAAGACTTATCAGTGCATTTCTCTCTCTTTCTCTCTCTCTCTCTCTGCTCCCTGTAGTTTTGATTATAAGAAGAGGGGAAATTATTACGCAAGTATACCTACTTACTTACCAATGGGGAGAAGAGAAAAGAGAGAATTTATTTATGACGAATTTTTTTGGATTTACATGCGGTTTTTCAAATGTACAGTCGGGAGTGGCGAGTCTATAGTGTGTATAGGGATGTAATGTGGTATGATGGGGGGAGAAATATGAGAGAATATGGGAGAAAATTGAAAATAGTTTAGGTACATTGTGTTACTCTCTTGAAATCAGATCGTAGTGAGAAAGAATGAGTTGATTTTTGTTCGTCTCTTCTCTTTCTCTATCTGTTCGTAACCATAATAATAATAATAATAATAATAATAATAATAATAATAATGTGATGCTCATTTTCCAAGAAAAAGAAAAAGAAGCAGCAAGAGAGCAGAGAAAATCTGTACTGGATAAAAAATGCTGACTCATCTAAAATTACTGCCAAAACCAAGGGAAAGGCACTGAAACTTTCAGTAGTCTCTCTCTTTCTCTCTCCCTTCCCAAGTTATTATTATTCTCCATAGTCTCAGGCTATAATAATTAAAGAAGTTTCTGCCATTTGGAAAACTTGTTAGTTAGCAAAAGTAAAAATGATGTCAAGAATTTTGCCTCTGTTTTACTAAGAGGGATTGGTTGTTGAAAAACTAACTTTGCATGACTCTAGATGTGTGTGTGTATGTGTTCTGCTATCTGTTCGTTTTGTATGCATACACTCAGAGATTGTAGGGTTAGATGTTGGATTGTACGAGGGAGGGAGAGAGAGAGAGAGAGAGAGAGAGAGAGAGAGAGAGAGAGAGAGAGGAAATAAAAAAAGGAAGGCTCCGACTAAGAAAGAAAAAAACTCTATATACACTGTAAAAACTCACATTATTATACTTAAGTACGCTACAAATTACTCGACTTTTACAATCTACAGCGCATTAAAAATTGCAATTACAAGGATAGTTTTCAAGTGTATTAAATACTCACGGAAAAAGATGTAGAAAAACTTTTTTTTCTTTTTTTCAAAATAATAAAATAAAATAAAAAATTTCCAATCCTTCAAATCACAATGCATCATCCAAAAATAAATAAAAATAAAGAAGTCTTTACTTCTACTAATTGTCAATCACGTACTATTTGGTCCCTCATTAATCTCTTGGACAAACTTGGTTGATCGTATTGACTTGTTCTCTTCGTATATATAATGTATACGTTGTCGTCGTCGTCGTGTACAGATTTTATTGTAAAGATAATTGTCTATATTGTGAGGCATTTTAAAATTCGTGACTTTGCGAATTCCTAACTCGCTTTTTATTTCACCGTTATTTCGTCTCAGTTTGGATTTAATGGAATGATGAAGAAAAAGTAGGTGATCCGTATGTATGTAGAAACACTTGTATAAAACGTCTATAATAGGTTCTAATCCTCCAATCAGCATTCCACGTATGTAGTCTGTGCGTGAAATTAAATTATTATTCATTCATTCCAAAAAAAAAAGAAACTGAGAGAATATAGGTATTGTAATATATGTAACGAATATGTACATGCAATCAGGATTTAATTATGTAAATTACATCGTATACCTTAGATTGAATACTGTATAATAGAATCAAGAATGAAAATCAGACTCTTGATTCAGTTTGGTTGTTATACATTTTATATAATGTAGAGGAATTGAATTTATTTACCTCACATTATCATATTATGTATTATTATTTAAAAAAAAATGGAAATATTACAAGGATCTTTTAATGGATTTTCTATGCTCAATGTAATTTATGAAATGGAAAAAATAAAGAAGAAGAACGTTGGGTACATTGGAATTTTATTTTATTCATGTGTCTAGATTTTGAGTGTGAGTTGAAGAGACGCTGACAGATTTCATGAGAAAATGAAGCCCAGAAGGTAAAACATGGAAAGTGTGTTGAAACCAAAACTCGGGTGGTCCACACACACTAGACCAAGTGAGTCCATGTAATTGGAGATTTTTTGACGGCACCGTATCACCAACCCTCCTGCCAACAGTCTTCTCTCCGTCTTGTTCGCCTTCTTTCCCGAATAATGTGTCTCTAGATACTTGTAGTTCTCGCTCTCTCTCCTATACACACACATACAGCTTTGTATTCCTCATTCTGATTTGTGATCCAAAGGAATTGCCAGCGGCTTTACATCTGATTCATCATCTAATCTGTAAATCCAATCCAGGTAAGGGACAGATGATCTAAAATCAAAAATCGCATGAAACTTTTTAATACTGTTTTTTTTTGTCTGCGTTTACTCCGTCCTCCTTCCAAGGTATACACGTATACGCTTACAAAATAGAGAAGCTCAAGCCTTCTTGAAGAAACTGGAACGAAACAAAAACTTTTTTCTCTGTATATTAACTGACAATTGATCGCATCTTCAAACGACCATCTACCTAGTATATACGTCTCAATTTTAAATCTCCAGGGAAAAGAGGAAAACCTGACCCTTCTAATGGAAAATACAATCGATGCTACTTTATATTCGCCCATTATCACTATCTCTCTCAAATCTGTCCCTCTCCGCAGCCACACATATACAGATATGTATTCAGCTTCTTCAGAATGACGCACGTGTGTAGCCTATATGGAAAGTATGCATGCATGTAGGTGTGTACATACGCTTTACAAAACGTGTATGTAGCTCCTGCATTTTCGTTTAATATTAACGAATGAGGTTTCTTTGGGAGGACGGCAGTGAAAGGACGACTTTGACTCCTGTAATCTTACTCCTGGATACGTATCTTAAATGCATTCAAACCCACAACAAGAGAAACAACCACCAGTACAGGTTTCTATCTTGTTTATAGTGGGTTTGAATGGGAAATTCTTTGGATGCTCCATGCGTATATGTATACTACAGTATATACTTTCCTAACCCAACTGAGTGTTCCTTTGGAAAGGTAAAGATTTCGTCTCTTTTAGCTTATCTCCAGGTTTTTGAACAGTGATTTGATATCTTGCTCGCGTTTTAAGTTCCTCTATATACCCGTCTTACCGTGCTCCCGTCCGTGCTCTCTTTCACTCACTATCGAATATATGTAGTAAGTCAAGTAAAAATCAAGACACAAAAAAAAGAGTACAAAGTGAGGAACTTTACCATTTACTTATACTTTAAAAAGTTTAGAACAAAAGAGAGACATGAGTGCGTCTTTTCCATTCCATTCAAGGAACGTGTCATTCTAAACTCACTGAAGGTGATTGGACTCGTTTCGATGCACTCATAAATAAATGTGTGTTCTATTAGTATGCCTGAACGTGTGTGTATTTTTATATATTTTATGGATATACAACAGACTAACTTGAGTATGTAATACATATTGTGGCATGATAATTTGTATTTGTAACATGTACAATAAGTTTTTAAATTCATGCATGTAAAAGCGATTAGTGAACTCACGTGTAGATAATTCAACAGAATATTCATGTAAAGTCAAGTAAGTATGCTTTGATTGAATAATGATCATGTGGAGCAGAAGGAAGGAAAACAATTAAGATTCGCTTGATTAACTATGTAGATATTTTTTTCATTCTCCCTTTTCAATTCGGTTCGGCCGGAAAAGAAAGCGAGAGTGTGAGAGATTGTTTGTATCTATGGATATGGATACTTATGTATATATAATATAAGATATACATACCTATCTGGATTTGTGTGTGGAGAATTCTAGTTCTACCGTCTCTCAATTTGAATCCCAATTTCAATAACTAACACAACATAAAAAAGAAGGAATGAACAGAGAATAGAGAAAGAGAGAGATTGCATATCTTGTGTAAAATGTAACAAAAAGAATTTGCTCAAAATTACATAAGTTGTCTCAACGAGGTAATAGAATAGAATTTTTCTTTCAGATTGTAACTTCCACTCTTTCTCTCTATATATTATTCCGTTCTGTTGTATTCCCAGTCATTTTTCCTTTTATTTTTTTTACAACATGCTTCAATGGTAAATATGACTAGCCAGGGAAATTGTAATTCAAGGAAATTTCCCATCCGTTGGGAAATCGGTAAATTTTGCATTTGGAATCGGATAGCAAGACCATTCGGGGATTTCCATATAGTAATGTATGTATTTATGTGGCGCAAGGGGTCTGCCAAATACTTGCCATGTACTTACTTTACTACGCACATAAACATGCACACTCTCTCTAAGTACAAACTCTAGATAGTCTAGATACCAGATTTTTGAATTTATTTAAAGCAGTAGGCACGCGGTCAATATAATGAATCCAATCCATTGCATATTTCTGCTCTTTTCCTGTACAAAGCCGGAGGGAAAACAAAATTGCTTTTGAATCCATCCTAGTCCACATACATCAGCGGTATGTGTTGTTGCATATACATGTTGTGTATGAGGAAATGGTAGAATGTATAATGTCGGCGGAAAAAAGAAAGCATTTATATACATAGTACTTAGGTATATATAAAATTCTCCACACAATTTTATGCGTACACATGCAGAAACAAAAATCATTCTCCATGTACACACAATACACTACACATGCATTGGCATTGTTCTCTACCGGAAAATTAAATTTTTTCAAAGTTCCGGACTGATATTAGAAGGAAGATTCATTTTTTTTGTTCATCCTAACCAGCTACAAATTTCAATTATTTATTCATTATATTATGGTCAAGCATGGGCAACTCACTAGAACAGTGAGTTGTGGTCCCTTTCTGATGATACTGCAAAGATTTAAAATTTGTAAGGGGAAAATCAATGGAGCTCAATGTGCACTATAGCATAATCTATTCGAAAGCCATACAAACTATTCACCGGGTAAGTATACATAAGTAAGTGCATGAGGAATAGAATATTATGGGTGGAGGTTACGTTATGCATGTCTATCTATATTTCTACGTCAGAATCCTCACTCAATATTTACTAGTATTCAGTATTAGTATTTACCTTGTGTCTCTATGAAATTTGTTAGATTTCTTTCCAATCCAACTATATATATTGTTTGGATTCATGTGAACTTTACATAGATCGAAATTTGACATCATGTTGTTTGATTACTTTGTTTGGTTCATATGATCTCTCTCTCTCTCTCTCTCTCTCTCTCTCTGTATTTGTACTCCAGTGGCTTTTATATATATTGGGGGCTGATTTGGACTGATGAGGGTGACGTGGATTGTAAAACAGTCATTATTATTATTCTTACCTTGTCCGTATTCAGTATTCAGTTGGTACAGTGATGCGTGGCTTTGTATTTTGAATTGTCAATGGTATAAAATTTAAATACATAACCACCCTGCCTGAGCCCTCAGTTCTGTGAGACAACTTTTTCTGTAAGTATACTTTATGGGGAAAGTGTTTATAAAATGAAAAAGTACAGCACAATTTCGGGTTTCGGTTATATTCATCAGCTGTTGATACGTATCATCGTCATGTGTTTAATATGAATGCATAATATGCATGAAGAATAAAATAATGTAATTGTATTTAGTATTTAGAGTTGGGTGTTTAAAATATAGCATTTGGTTCCTCCTCGTATTGCAAGAGCCTAACATATTATGTGATCTTTTTGACAATGTTATTCATGGAATATAAAATTGCAAAAAAAAAAAAAAATGTGAGCACTTAATCTGAAAGGAGAAAAGATTATGTGCACTCTCTTGTCACACTTGAATAGTTGGTGGTCGTTTCATTTATTATTGCTCATATAGTATTGAGTTTGAGTGTATTGTAAAAAAAAATGTATATATTCGATTCAAGAAGAACTTTTGAATATGCAATTGAGCATTATGTAAATAAATACTAGGATTTATTTTACTCTATTGGGAAAAAAAAGGTTCGGTCTCATGGTTTTACGTTCCAATTCCGATTCAGGTTCCATAAAAACCCACTTACACGATTATATCTGTATATACTCACATGTGTATGTTTGTAATGTATTCACAAACGTGGTAGGTAAGGAAAAAAGAGAGCATTCAATCGATGATTATGAACCTTTGTTCGTCTCAAGAGCAGCGCTCAGATTGACACCCGGGTTTATTTCATCCATGTCCCACATGTATATTCCAGTCGTATATACCCTGCTCATGGTTTCAATTAGAGTGGCCGTCAATATACAATTTGAAATAATTCTTTCAACTCAGGATTCAGTAGCGGAAATTTGAGTGCTGAATATACTTTTTCTAGTAGAGGCGAGAGGTGAACAATATACAATAAAATTGTATAATAATAAACAGTAATCAGCAGTAATGAATGCGCACATTCAAAAAAATAGTAATGAAAAAGAAAGGGTATTTCAACTAGCAGTGGTTTACAATTAATTTTTTTTAAATGTTCTCATAATATTTAACCTAACCTAACCTAACGACGGCAATACTTGAATTGTGATTTGTGGCTTTGCCGTTTTTCCCAATTCTGCTACAGATTTCTCTTAGCTATAGCTATAACTGTAATCAGATTATCCAAAAATTACCACGCTCTACAAAAGTCAGATTTGATTTTAACACTACTTTCATTGACGGTATATGCATTGCTTGAGATTTATTTTGGAATTCACAGTAAAAATCTCTTACTGATGAAAATGCATTTAACTTTGAATGGTGTAATCCGTTTTTTATCGTCAATTTTCCTTGGTATGAGAAAGTATAATGAATTCGTCTGCACAGAGTTACAATTGTCGATGGATACATACATATAAGAACAAAATTCAAATTGAAATATAAAACAAAATCCTTATTCTGAATTGGGGTTGGATTAAATTCCCACTGCACAATGTCGCACGATTCAATATACATACGTATATATTATGACAGCTTACAGGGGTAGTGAGTAACGTGTAGGTAGTATTCAGATTACATGTTGCTGACCACAGTTTGAACGTTTGTGTTATCACACATATGTATAGTATGTGTCATGTACATTCATAATTCATAGGTATTGCGTGAGCAGTGAGTACGTTTTACATATCTACATGTATCTTTGTGGTTGCTTTCCCTTTTAGTCTGTGTTGAGTATTCTGATGCAGCTTTTTTTTATGTTTCAATTTTTTCTCCCGTGTTTCAGTAGTTTGCAGAGTATATATAGAATCCGTATTCTGTACGAAAGATATACGATTAAATGAAAACCTGACAACTCCGTATAAATCTGTCTAAATATATATATATATTCAGAGTCTCCATTCGGTAGCATGTATTTGCATTTAAATATGTAAATTTGTATACATGCCGTGTAATGTACATAGACACACAGACACGAAACGGGTGGCACTTTTACTGTATTAGAAAGCTTTCCCTTAATTGTGATTGCTTACTGTCATAATGGATAAAAAAACCACTTTCTGGGACACGGTCACACCTAGTTTTCATGTTCCTTGAATGCATCGTATTAGGTATATACAATATATTTGCCTACATTATCTACTGCCTTAACCACGCTTATTCTAAAAATACATGCAGTATTGAATTTAACTCTACAAACGGTGGTGAATCATAATACTTTGGAAATCCAGTTCCTGTAAGTATTTAAAATGTGTATATTTCTGATCGAACAACACAAATACAGCTATATATAATGTGTATAAAATGATACCGTCTACCAAATTATATGTATTTTCAAAGTGAAAGTTCCTTTTCCTTACTGTTTCTTGCTGCATTAGTATTGAATTTCGGTTTGGATTCTGTGAACTTGAAATAGATATCATTATTATTAGATAGGATTCCTCTAGTGTGAGAGTATGAGTGGAACTATACAAGCACATTGCACGCTCCTGCCTATATAAAAGACAGTGGAAAGATTGGGAAAACGTGATGAACAATTCTTGTGTTGGGGAACATGGAAAGATTCGTAATTTATACCATTTGTATAGATCGTGTCAGAGAGACGGAGAAGGAGTTGTGTGTAGGAAATGATTACAGATACAAATGATTACACATGCATGAACATGCTGTAAGTAGCTTCGTAGCTTATGATTCATTCCGAGGTTGTACATTGGGCAAGGTATAGTTCTATTATTGATATAGGGATTACACACCGTCGGATACTTATACAATTGATTCTTTTCTCCTTACTTGTTATTCGTATTAGTAGAAGCCGTATTTCTGTGAACTTGGATAATTCTAAAGTCGCATAAGGATGTCGTTAATAAAAAATGATATACATATTTTTATACGAATTATAATGTGAGATGAGATTCAAACGGAGATGGAAATAGGGTCAAGGTGAATATAAAATGAAATTAAAAAAATGTCGTTTTGTTATGTAAGTAAAGTCACTCTTTCATCTTGTCATGTTACTCAAGAAAGAAGGGGAAAAACTAATGAAATGGAAAGGAAAAGTTTTTGTCAAGTCATTTTACTTTGATGTCAATTTTGAACTGTATCAAAGTTCTTTTTTCATGTATACCATGTGTATGAGAACTACAAGATGTAAAACGTGGTTTTATTTTATTTTTTTGTTGTTTTTATTCCCAAATGCTCCTTTCGTTTTCATTTTTCATTCGATTCTCATTAAAAGTCGAGTGTGTCTGGACTTTGTGTAAATAAATACAGGTATAGACTCTGTAGTGCTTTCATAAGAGTTGGTTGTGGTAACTGTGTGTGTGTGTGTGACTCAAGATATACTTAGGTATTCTATATATTATATGTATTAAGGTTTGTTACTCTCCTCAGTGGGTACTGAAAACGTGCAACTCATCCTCATGTTGTTCTTTTTTCCTCAATTTGTTTCCTTTCTTTTTTTCTTCCACAGAATAGAATTTCTAAAGAAGTTTGTAATTTTTGTATGTAGGGACATGGTTCTAAGTTCTAAGACTTGTTTCAATCTTTTGCAATTCGTCATAGTATAACACAGTGCAAATGCCGATGTGCGTGCTCTCACGTTGGGAAGAAAATAATTGAAAAAGCTTGCCAAAATGTCTCAAGTTTGCATACGTGAAGTGGAAAAATCATTTTTCTAGGTCATTCATACCCTTTAAAAAAAGTTAAATCGAGAGACTAGGAAAATTAATTAAGAAATATTTAATTTGCTATGAAATTACGACTGATTTTTAGTAAACATGGTATTAGTATTTTGATGCATCAAAAGTTTGTTTTTGTTTTTGCAGTTACCCACTTTTGTAAATTGCGTTTTATAGAGAAATACAAATTTTCAAAAATTTATAAAAGTAAATGTAGAGTATTTTTTAATATACTCTGTTTTTTTTAATATTCTTTTGCAAGGACATAAGAACAAGAGTTAAAGAAATTTGGTTTGAAAGGATTTTTTGGTCTATACTTTTAGTGAAAATATAATAAATCTGAAGGATTTCTTTAGAAATACGGACTTCAGTGTAGGCAGCATTATAAATAATAATTTTTGAGTGCCTCCAGAGAATGGACCGACTGTGAGTACTATAGTAGTTCATATAGTAGTTCATATTTTGTCCTTCAAAATGTAACATTGATCGGCCCCTTTGTTTTATGTTTATTTCACCTGTTGGGTCAAAAAGGGACAACGACGCCGCTTCAAAGGGAAAGGAGATTATTGAATCAATTTGCTCTTCACACGAATGCCGACTTTGGTGTATCCACTGGAGACCAGCCAAATGCAAACAAATATGCCATCCACAAGCTATATTTGTAGTAAACTGGTACTTGGTATGATTTAAGCTTGACTCGAGCATTTGAATTGTCTGATCATTAGCTGTAAATTGAGTAGGACAATAATGAAATACTTGTATGTAAACACAGGTTTTAAGGATTAAAAGGATTAAATTATAATGCATCATTAAAAGTTGCTTTACATGTCCTGTCTCCTTATATTGCTCAGAATGTACAATGTACAATATACATGTTTATTGTTTCATAGACAAGTTAATAGAACAGTGTGCTTGGATTTGATTTATTGGAACTTTGCATTTCTTTGTACACATATGGTTTTCGGTACTGTTATAGCTTGTTTGTCAAATTTTGTCAGGAAGGGTCACTTGTGGTTTGAAGCTCCTTCACTTCTTGAAGTCCTCCATGTATATTTATTTAGGTTAGACCACTAACAATAAATTCTTAAAGCGGCGTTCCTAAATGGTACATGAAAAGGATGACTAATTGTGAAATAAGACTCGGTGTCCGTTTCTATTAGTATTATTGTGTGTTCTATCCTTCTATTATGTAGTCCAACCGGCTATTGATAGTTTCTATAGACGGCGGACGAATATAAATAGTGAAGTAACCTTCAAGTTTGTCTAATTTTCTCATCAAATAAAAATTATATGTTTTTCTCGTTGAAACAGGTATAGGATTCGTTTAAAGTTTAAGCTTTTAATCTGATTCTAATTTCACAAATCTTAGCAAGCAAACCGAACAAGAGCAATGTACATTGTACATGGATTTTTATAGATGTAGACATGTAGACAACCGTTGAACTGCCAAAGGGTCAAGGCATGAATGAGTACACTGATCTTGAGTACATAGCATGACATTGGATCTGATGGCGTGTGCTTATCGGATGCCATTCAAGTTTCAACGTCATGTGGAGAATAGCTACTTATAGATACCTCCGCGTATCCTTATGGATTTTTTCGACAAGTTACCCCAAGATAGATAAGTGCGTAGGTACTGCCATATGTATGTTTAATTGAAGGATGTAGAGGTAGACCAAATTGTATGTAGTATGCAGTTTAGATTTTTCTCCGTATGTATAAATGTATACTTGAAATGACTGTGAAAAGGTGACTCGCCCATCTCTAGAAACTCTCTGTGGTCGCAAAATGTATATGTACATCTATCTATAGATATCTATACATGTTCTTCACAAAAGAAATGGATGAGGAGTTGGGCCATCAACAACAGCAACAGGTGCTGCACGAGGCTACGAACTGAGTCCTGGACTAAAACTAGAGTGAAGTAAAGAGGCTTTGCAGTCTTTATGGCCAAATTTAAACACGTAGAACTATGTAGTACATATGTAGGTTTAAGATGGAGACTATAGGAATAGACCAGGTCAGAGCCTTTCTATATATGTACTACATATACCTTTCTATACACTTTCTGCGACTACTACGCGTCTGCTTGTGTGTGTGTCTTATCTCTATTCTCATACTTACTCGGAAACTTTGAAAGCCAAGTGTCTCCTTTCTTTTAGTGGTGCAAGTTGATAGTGGAATTAGTTAATATCTCATGTTGAATACGACTCTTGACTCGTATACTCACTAGCAAAATGTTGCTAGTCAATGTTTGTCAAGCGTTAGTCAATGTACAATTCGAAAATTTGAAGTATATATCTCAATCACTATATTATATGTATGCTTTCCATATTTAAATATTGTTCGGAGAAAAGTGTACGTGGAAGTAATGACAAAAAAAGCAAAGGAGTAAAATGGACTCATTACCATATCTCTATGTTTGTCTATACGATATTACATCTATCTGTACCTAGATATGTCTTTGACTCGGCTCTATGTGTGCACTGTATACAGTATTCTGGTGTCTAAAGATTTGTCTAGAATAAGGAATTGTGTATTGCACTCTTGATTCCATGTACGTATTGTCAGTACATGCATATGCTCAGGGGATTATGTAATGTCATTAGGCTTTTTGTGTGTAGGCATTGAAATGGAAGGAGAGAGGAAGCTGTTGAGACCGTGCAAAGAAAGGCTTTAGTGTGTAGAACGCTCACAATCAGTAGTGTCGACTGCATAGAGTGTAGTACTGTAGCTCGTATTCTTGTGCTGTAAGAATGGGAAGAGGAAGAGAAAAGCTTCACTGAAGAAGTGAAGTAGGTATGCATAGAGAAGTGTGTATGTTTCTAGTTATGTATAGTTGTAGGTTGTAGTAAATCGTAGTCGCAGGCAGTCGTAGTAAGTTGTAAGTAGTAGTTTTGTAGTGGGAGAACGTGTCAGGCCCATGCCGTGATAGAGCCACATCAAACATCAAACAGCGCGTCATGTGTTCATGTCGGGTTCGTGTGCTCACAGCCCTTCTCGGTCATTTTTATCAACTTATGAGTAAATTTTGAAGCCTATTATTATTTTGTTATTTGCAATAGTAATCAAAGGTTTTTTTTCCCAAGCTATATATTTTTATTTCATGGGAATTCAACGGAGAAAAATTTGGTCTACATTCAATATTACATTTATAATTGATGGATTTCGTCTGTAGTACAATCTTGAAAGTCTTGTAAGTAAAATGGCTAAAAGTAATATTTAATGTTTTTTAAAAAAAAAGCATAGCTTGTAAATAAAATAAAAACGTTGAATATTTTATGGTATTACATTGCTGACATAGTCTTTTTGTCCACTACCTAATTTAAGTTGAGATACTAATTAAAATGTTGATGTTTTGAAACTATTTTATATGTATCTGAGGATTCAAAAAGAAGGTTTAGACAAAGGGAAATTAGTCTAGAAAAAAGAATACAACTTTTCCATAAAGTAAATTTTCTTTAAATTAATTATATTTTACGCCTACATTCAACATCAACGACGTATCCATTTTCTTTGTGAAATTGCAACTCTGATAATATTCAATTAAAAGAAATGGCCTGGAGCAATCGTGTAAGATCAAAAGAAGAAGTTTTCACTTTAAAACTCAGAACGCGGGTTTGCATTTTACATCATCTTGTAGTTTACAATTTTGTGTGTGTGATACATTGCATGTTGTTTGTGTACACACACTCGACAAAGAAAATAAGTTTCAAAATATTGCTCTAGACAAATTTCCCCGTAAAAAAAAAACGTCCGACGAAATAAAAACGTCAATAGTTTATGTACACACGTGCAGTTGATTATTAATTGCACTACAAAGGCTATCCAGTCTGTACGTAATGAAGCATCATGATAGGAAAATAAACTTTACTCTCACCTTTCCCCCCTTTCCAATGATTCAGATGATTTAGCAGTAGTAAAGTGTGTGTGTACCTACAATGACATAAAACGAGAGGACTCGTACAAAACTATATGTATGTGTACCTATGCGCGTTTCCATATAATACACGATTAAATTTGGGATTTTGAAATGAACTGTTACCAAAAGAATTATTTTAGCGGTTATAGCTTTAGCTTTTACTTTTTCTTGAAGCATTGGAAACGGATGAACCGACAACATAATTGTTTGCGTTTGTAGAAGAGTCGGGGAAAATGTAAACTACACACACACGCCAGAGCATTTAATTTGATTTAGATACGAATCTACTGATGGCTTTTGCTATATCGCCTCTGGACTTTATCTATTTGGAGGCCGTTATTAATTGAAGTATTTCTGTAAATAGTTGGCCGGGTCTCTCACATGCAAATTCATATTCATATATGTATTTTTGTATCCCTATTCATGTTTCATCGAAATAATCTCATGTAGTATTATACAGCCACACATTCAACTTGGACTTTTAACAAAGTTCCAATCATAACAAAATATATATGGATATTTCGTACATACATATGTACATACCTATACAAATATAAATAAAAACATACATATGACAACCAACCAACAGCCAATAGCTTCATTTGCTCGTCCAGTTTTTGGCTTGAGCCTAATCATAGAAGGATGAGAAGGGTGACGCAAGAAGGAGGTGGCAAAGACGAGAAATAGTATAGAGTTGGATTTTCAGATTGTAGAATTGAAATTTAGGGCATTATGCAGGAGAGAGACAGAGAGAGAGAGAGAGAGCGAAGAGAGTCCTAAAATTCGTATCGATCGAAAAATAGTCGAATGAAATGGGATGAGATGCATTGTAAAGGTACATGGGGTGTAATGCATTGCAATGCATTAGATGAAATGAAACGGTTGGTTTAATATTAAAGGAGAATGAAAATGGTTTTATATGTGTGTTTGGATCACTCTTACGTGCGGTGGATGGAACAAAAGGAAAGGGTTACAAGTCTTTACATGGAACATGAGAAAAGAATTTCCTCTCGTATAGACACTGTGTGTATATGTTTCTTATGTACGGACACTGTATATGTACACACATCCACATTGTGACGTGTGTATGTGTGTGTGTATATGTACATATGCTGTACACAGAGTAGTTGGTTCTATATATATACAAGCAACTAGCCCAGGCCGATCAAGCTAAAAGACGAAAAAGAGAGAGAGAGAAAGAAAGGACGAAGGAAGGAAGGAAGGAAGGAAAAACGAAGGCAGAGAAGAGAGCAACTTAAAGGTAGAAAGAACAAAATGCGTAATGTCGAGGATAGAATAGAGAATTGCACTTTGAGAGAGAACTCATAAATTTCCTGTGATCGAGAATTTATAACAAATCTTACTTCGTATTGAATTACAAAGTTCGCGTCGAAAGTGATTTATACTTGGAGGTAGGTTTTGGAAGGGCAAGGGTGCTTGCTTTCATTTCTTTGATGTATTGTACAGAAAAAGTATGAAATTTCTCTGGAGACGACGAACAAACGGCCCAGTAGTGAGATCACTATTGGGGAAATGGAGCCTTTGGCACGTGGGCTTGCATAATACTTTACATCTAAATACCTTTTCAATTTCCATGAAAATCATCCACCTTCTATACACAAGAGTGAGAGCTCTGTACTCTACTCGTATCTTCTTGTACACACGAACACACGCATATGCGTACATTTCTTTATAACATTTATTCAATTTATTCAATAAAACACACACACACACACACATGGACGTATTACAATACATTCATCATCGTATTATTAAGTTTTATCATGCGTACATAATTGAATTTCACAAAATCATAGTTTTTTCAATGTGTGCTCGTTCACCCATCTCCATATCATGCATCTACATTGAGAACAATAGCGACAATGTGATGTGACGTAATGTGATGAAGTGAAAAACTTAAATATATTATACGGTCAATTAAAGACTTGTTGGAGAACTCACGATGACAATTCATATACAATGCAGATGATGGTGTTCACTCCGTCAATGATATCTTGTAGAAGTCATCTGATTGTCATTTTATACATTGTGACAATCATTGAGATTATACACTCATCTTCTAGCATTCTAGCCCATTTATCTTGTGGTGTTTAAAAAACTCTTGTCGTTGGCACAAACTATATACAAAATGGTTTGCGTAGTTTTCTCATTTTTCTCTACTTTTTCCAATAGTTTGATAGATTGTCTAGTGAGGATAAGGAAATATTGGAGTTGGAAGAAGAAACGATTACTATGAAATAAATAAAATATGGCATGTGTATAATGTATAAGATACAAATGCGTACTCTGCATGTATGCATATTTGTGTGTGTGTTTCAATACACACTGTTTGAAAGATAAAAATTGTATTTCCCATGTGAATTCTACATTTGTTTGGGTTGTTTTTTGTGTTGCGTTGGAGTGTGGTCGTGGCAGTAATATCTAATGGTAATATTCATGTCCTGAATTTCTCCATTAGCTATGCATATATCAATTCCATATTATATAATGTACATAATACTACAGAGAAAGAGTTGGAGGAATAGTCCAAACGGCAAAGGCAACTGGCAACTGGTGACTTGTTTTTCTGACCATATGAAAAGCAATGTTATAACGAGGAAGACATTTCCCCCCCCCCCCTTCTTCTTCTAGTTTCTTTTTCTTTCTCTCTCTCTCTTGGTTGGATATGAATTTATCAGACGGAAAAATGGAGAATTTTTCTTGGAATGGAATAAATTTTCTTTTTTTTCCTTGGCTGCTTTTATTGCTCATTTTAATGGAAACGATAAATTCACTTGTGTCAAGAACTTCTGAGTGTTTTCTTTTTATGCAAAGATGAAAATGTCTTGGTTCTCTCTCTCTCTTTGTCGGGCAGGATTTTTATACAAGCAAATGAATTGAATTGTGAATTGAAAGTATATGATTGTCTTTCACTATTTGTGTTCTCTCTTTAGTTTAAGCTTGATAGTGCATATAATATTATGATTTTCCCCCCAAGTTTCTTCTCTCCACATCTCTCTATATATACATATATCCGTATGTATACATACCTATATCGTACATGTATATTTATACGTTTTTATCATAAGTTTCTATTTCAAGAGAAGAGGGGAGTGTTCCAAACAAAAAAAAATAGGTATCATAGCACTGTCACTGAAAGAATAAGAATAGCTCTTTTGTTCTTTTTAATATTAAATATTCCTTCAAATTTCACAATATCGTTAGAATTTTATATTTGAATATACAGTGCGGAGTCGTCTAAACGCAAGTTCTTTTTTTACTCTCTGTTGAAAGGGATTCTGTTGGATGATGCAATATTTTATCTAATACGCACAAAAATGTTTATTTTCTTATTCTGGAGACTGGGAACGCATAAAAAAGTTTGTACCAATAAATTGTAGTGTTATTATTACATTTGTAAATAAATTACATCACATTTTATTGAAATTCAATGCAGTGTACATTCCAAACACACAAACTATGACACTTCACATGCATATATCATATATTAGATTAAGTGTTGTATTTACTTGGGTTATACTCCGTTATACTTATATCAGTGTCGTTCAATAAATATACTGGATAACGAAAGTAAATTTCAATGTGAAGGTTTTTTTTGTTTAGGTTGAGTTAAAAAAAAAGGGAAATCTAAAAAAAAAAAGGTGAAACTTCATCACTTTAACGACGACATAGATGAATTTTGTTTTGGTGGAAATAAAATTTTGACACCTGGTGCCTCAAGCCGTGTTTTGAGTGCTGTACAAGACATTATTGGTAGCATGATTATTCTACTATTGATACTATCGGATAGGGTTTGTCTGTCGGTCATGATAAAAATTGCCTTCAAGTTAAACTGACAAAGTTGAGCTTGTGCCATGTTTAGAGCTCTGGAGCAAGTACCACTCCATACAAGCTTTTTTTGGAACATGAAAGACTCCCTCTCTCAAAACTGTATACTGTATGTATACCTACATATACCTAGAGACTTTGGTGTATTAAATGATGAAGAAAAAAAAACGGAATATCTTTCTGGACAAGAGTTACTTTGGGTTTTCAAGTTAGTAAAAAAAAAGGTAAAAGGAGGAGAGTTGACTTTTCTTTATTGCTGATGTGAGGCCACTACCACCTGTTCTGATATTTTTTACAAGGCTTTTGAGAAAGAAATTATTTGCACCTGCTGTTGCCCTTCTTACTTCTCCCTTACTCTCGACTTTGACTAGTGATCTGCTCCTGTATTTACACCTGTTAGTTCTTCCAATTCTTCTTAGTTCTTGATCCCTCCAGTTTTTTTTTCAATTCTATCCGTCTCACTCACTCTCTCTTTCTCTCTTGAAGTATGCACGGAAATATGCAAACAACTAAGGATTCTTAATTATAGGAATATTGTATTAAGTATTAAGTTATGCAATGCAGTTCATCCGTCATATCAAAGTCAAACGATCCAATACGAAACCAATGTACAGATATTACATTTAACCCTTGCCCTATTACATTTACATTATTATAATTTCCTTTTAT
This sequence comes from Gisinianus flammeolus, assembly GCA_034699125.1. NCBI lineage: Eukaryota > Metazoa > Arthropoda > Collembola > Symphypleona > Katiannidae > Gisinianus > Gisinianus flammeolus. Next base: position 43,602 of record JAIUND010000427.1, on the reverse strand, counting down.
CATATATTTACAGTGGTATATTATTATTATTATTATTATTACTCAACTTGTTTGGTCATCCGTATACGAGTTAAGGTTAAGGGTACAGAATATATGAGACTCGAGAAAGGAAGGTATGAGTATGGTATGAGTTGAGTTGAATGAAGCTCATCTGTTCATCTATTTGTGTTGCCCTTGCATATTGGGAAGATATGACTATAGATGGAAAGGAGGAACATGTGGACGTATGTACTACATATATTGGTGATGGTGTGTGTGTGTGAAGGACAAAGTTCCACAGGTTGGGGGTACAGTCTGTGATAATCTTTGTGGAGTCTGTGTGGTGGTGGAAGAAGAAGGAGAAGACGAGGATGCAGTAGGGTTGATGCAGTTACTTATTCTTAATACGGTGGATGGAGGATGAAGATGAGGCTCAAGTGAGAGCCCAAGCCAAAACCAAACCAAAAACCATCCCTCGTGCTCATTCTCATTGTACTGTGCATTGTATGGTAATGTATAGAAAGAGCAGCAAGGAAAGTATTTCCCAAGGGGTTGAAAAAAAATCCCAGCAAAGATACCGCTTATTCTAAGGGCACGAGCCTCAGCAACAAGGGTCAGGTCCAGTCCAGGTAGAAAGAAAAAAAGAATGAAGCCTTGGGCATTTGAAGGCGCCATCCAGACCGGGGGTGTAGCTGTGTGTGTGTGGAGAGTTGCAGAGTAGATCCAGCTTTGCCAAAGACCCGATGATTATGTGTTCCTCTCCTCTTTCTCTCTTGAGCTGGACCTCTTTCTTGTATCTTTAATTTCTCTTCACACATGCATCTCAGTCTTGTGATCCTTCGTACGTAGTAGTACGTACCTATGTGTCTAATATTTCCAATCAGACCTTCCCAATTCACGTTCTTCAGAAACTTTATACATTATTGTGGATTGGAGAGAGAGAGATTTTTTTGTGGGGCTGTGTAACATTTTACTTATGCATTGTACACACACAAACACACATTGTTTCATTAGTCCGTTTTACAAGTCTACACTGCTGTATTGTTTCCTTAAGAAAGTTTGAATTTGAATTGATGTGATTGGAATTCTTGGCATACAGAAAAATCTCTCAACTTTCAATAACGACATTATATAATACTAATAATAATAATAAGCAATCTTATTATTCATAAAAATTTGTGTTTGTCTGTTGCAAAAGGGAAAAGATACAGAGGCCCAACTTGTTTTCCAGACTGTTTTTTTTTGTTTTGGCAAAAGTTTGGTCCATGTGGGTAATGTTCAGTGAATCGTTTTGATCGTTGATCATTTTTTTGTTTTTCCAGTTTGTGTGTGTGGTGTTGACTGTTAGATTTTTTCTTTTTTTTCGACTTGTTCTTCGTGTGAGAGTGTATTAAAGTGAATGGTGCATTTGCTGTTGGAGAGGAACAGGTTAATTACATTCATATTTTTGCGATAGTGAAGACGAACGAGCAGCTGGGTCTCAGGGGGGCATATGAAGCGTGCCATGCCAGGATAACAAGTCGAACTCGACTTTGGTGCATTTTGTTCGTTCGTTTGTTCGTTCGTTCTTTGGTTGCGTTGTATAAACTCTGTGTGGTGTGTATACTTTGTTAGTGAAGCAATGAAAGTCTACCTTCAATAAACAGGACGTGTGTTATGTTATGCATTGTGACTTGTGAAGAAAGAGAAAAAAAAGAGTGAGAAGGCTCTGGGTCAATAACTTATAACTTATTCACCCGTTCTTCTTCGAGTACACAGCTTTCAATTTTTCAAAGTAAATCTTGTGCCAATTGGAAATAAAAAAAACTAAAGGAAAAAAAAACTCTTTAAATGACAACTTTATAGTTTTACTCGTGTGCCTTTACGGACTTGTATTTATTTTTGGGTGTTTATGTAACTTTTCTTCCCGTGTATTTTCTCGTTCCTCAATTTACATCTCAGACTAAATCTGAGTCTCATATGATCTCAACCACCAAAAAACAAATTCAACAGTCACTTTTTACACTTTGAGAGAGTAAAAGTATTTGGGAAAATTCCCTTTCAAGTTTTATATAGTGGTGTGTTCTCCCAGTTTTCCGAGTGGTGTTCATTTTGGTTTTATATACTGTTTATTCTATAGTTGTTCGTGTCCTCTATTAATTTGTTAGCTTTTTTCGTTTCGTTTCACCGATCGATTAATACTTGAGGAACGGGTGAATGTGCTATCACAGTGTGTATGTCCACAAGGAATGTTCAGGACAAATATATATACACCACAGAATCTTGTTCACGAAGTTTAAAGTTTAATTTTCTCCATCCTGATCAAAGATTCGAAGGTGACTTTGAATCTCTATCTCAGATCGAATGAATAATAACCGTTTTCTCTACAGTCGCCCTCAGGTATATATATAATAAATTTCCTATCCCTTTCTCGACACGTTTCCTTCTTCTTCTTCTACTTTTATATACACACAATTTCATTTGCTTATTTGAGAAAAGCGATTTTTCTTATTTTTCTCATTTCCATTCACGATATTGTCTCAAGTCAAAACAGTATTACTCAAAATATTCCATCATACTATAAACAATATGACGCATGTAAGAGAATCTTGTACAAAATATACTATAAAGACTTCATCTTGTAATTGTAATTTGTAATCATGGATTTTGATGAGGCGTTCGTATACTTAAATTAACGTTTTCATTTCCATCCTTTGATGAACGAACAATAACAATACGACAATAAATTACAATTATAATGTTTTATTCTTTTTTAAAAGCAAATTAAATTTCAAGTTTCGCTTGATTACCTTCACATAGATTAATTCAAAATGTAGTGTGTAAAAAAAAAAAATATTGTTGAGTAAGCTGGTTTCTATGTACAGTGCGCGTGCTTGTACATGTACAAATATATACAAAGTCCACGTGTATCCGTAAATGGGTTTTCAAATGAGGCTTTCAGGCAAAATTTGCCATTAAGGGATAATATGCTTTGAAATACATTAGACATGTTCAAAGTAAATGAGAAAATGTCATTTTTTTTATACGTACAGGTATATACTTATGTATTATTGTAGTATAAAAAGTGGAAAATAAAAAGTGAATTTACTTGAATGTATTAATAGTGTTGGCAATGCCTTGGCATGACATTGGTAATAAGTATTCAAATTAAGCATATAGAAACAGAAACAAAATGACATTTTGTATATATCTTTGAGGTACAAATTGTTGATACATATAAATAAATGGGAAAGAGATATAAAGAGAGGAGAACGTAATGGAGTCAGCGGTTTGTTGTGTCGCATAATAAAGCGGAACATTTTTTTTTTTTTTGGCTAGCTAATATACATATATGTATGTACGTGAGTTTTTGGTCTGTGCAAAAAGAGATGATGGAAAAATTGCCCTATTTTGATTGTGAAGTGAATGACATTAGAAATTATGCTTTGTGGACTTCCGTATTAATAGCAACTTTCATCTTGTTTAGCCATGCATAAAATTAAGCAGTAAGAGTAGAAACATTTTTACCTCCAACAAATTTTTTTCTCCTCTCCATCTGACTTTGTCTCTCTCTCTCTCTCTCTCTCTCTCTTCATCCCATTTTTGTGATGATGCTGCGCGATACATACAAACGGAAGGAAAAAGAACGGGACTCATCCGTGAAGCTTTATTTTGGAGAATCATCTCAAAGCTGTGCGTGCGACAATTCCGATATACTTTTTACCCAGTATGTAGAGAATCACATGTAGATTTGCATATCCCTCCGTAGATAACTTCAAGTTTAAATTTACATTTTTGTTAAAATCGTCTTCACAAACTACGTACAAATTTTGAGCAGCAAAGTTATGTATTCGTTAAATCAACATTTTTTTTATATAGAGAGTTCTCTTTGCATGTCATTGAGAATTAATTGCCATTCATTTAACATGTACAAAGGAAAACATTTTCTAATTAAAAACTGATCGTTATGTTGTCAAACTATACAACACAATAGGAAATGCATAGGAAAACCAAGGGAAATCCATGTAAAATGTTTCCAAAAAAAAATTCACAATTCTCTGTAGTGCATATACAGGATTGAAGGGTGCAAATCAGTAAATTCGGTTAAAAATTCAAGTTTTATGTAGCATCAAATGAAGGAAAAAGGATTAAATCAGAGTATATATACACACACACACACACGGAGAATACTTATTTTTTTCTCGTATTTTCTTTCTACATATATATCTGTCTGTACGTAAGTATATGGTGTTGCGTTGTGCGAGTCTGGGTACGTCAGTTAGAATTTGATTGCATCTTAATAAATACTGAGGAAAGCGAAAGAATTTCCCATTTTAATCCCAATGGAGTCCTTATTAAAAGAGAGGGGAGTCTCTGTGTGTAACATGATTTTCAATGTTTCCAGAGTTGGACTCTTTTTTTATTTTTTTTTCTCTTTAAAGATGTATCCAAGTGACGCTCGCCTTCTCCTTCTCTTGCTACATATTATTATATACTACATACATCTATGCCACACGAATTTATTCACGCTTATGCTAGACTACGCTAATGCATTTATACTACTATGTTTCTACTCTGAATTCTCAAGTTTAAAAAGTTTAAATTGAAAATTGAAGTTTATTTTTTTTCCTACACATTTAATCTATTCTTCTTTTATTATAGAGATACAAGTTGTAGATGTACGATACATATACGATACGTATGTGTCTAGTCCTATGAAAAAACTGTCATTATGGTATATATATATGATATATATGATGTAAAAGGATGGATTGAATTTGAAGTTGGAGAAACTTTGTGTACTGAGTATATTAGTTTTGTCTGTACGAATGCACATAGTTATTTTTCATGCACACACACATACAGTGCATACAGTGTGAGGGTTATACATACTATGGCGGAGATGAGATGTGCCTGGAGTGATAGCATTTCATAGGAAGGAGTGATAAATTCAAGATGAGAAAAAGAATATTTTTCATAGCCATCACGAGGATGAATGAATAGGAGGTAATCAAAAGTGAAAATATTGAGTGTTTCTTGCTTCTCCAATAATAGCTGATGTTGCTGGCTGGCTCCTTGTGTACCGAAGTAGTATAGTCTCTCTCTCTCTCTCTCTCTCTCTCTCTCTCTCTCTGGTGCTTTAACATATGGGAAGTCTTCTATTTGTATGTGTGTATAGTTAGTGTGTGTATGTGTATGTGTAGGTGTGTTGTGTATGTGTAGTACATGCCAAGACAAGGAAGGAACCTTTCCGAAAACTTTCCCTTTCATTTTTTATGAGTACTCAATTTTATATATCTTTTGTACTTTTTTTGATTGGGTCATTTATTCTTTCGTTTCCATTAGAATTATACAATACTTCTCTGAACGAACGAGGAAAAGCAGGATGAGGGAAATGCTCGTCAGGAATATGATTAGAATTTTCTCGTACGCATAATCCGACCGTATTGAATAAGCTCTGGATGTCACACATACGACATACACACATTACACACATATACTCACTTCTTTCTTTCTTTCTTTCCTTTTTTGGGGAGTAATTTTATCAATGTATTTATATATTCGTAGATTTATAGATTTATAAAAACACCTCTTATGTATAAACATATGTAAATATATATATATATTTCTTTTTTTACGTAGTACAAATTGGATAACTTTAGCTTCTCTGGGTTAACCACATATTTTATTTGGTTCAAACTGTATCTTTGTGTGTGTGTGTGTGTGTGTATGCCCTCAAAACAGTATAGTAGTGAGTGTGTATATAGAAAGGATATCCCATAGAACACTCTAATGTATAGATAATGAATCGTCCTGGTCGTTCCTCGTGACAAACTTTATGCAGCTTCTTCTTGTGTCGTGGTTGGGAGTGAATGAGGAATATTGTTTTCTTTTCTCAGTCTTTTATTTACAGGGAATATGTATCTGGTCGACGTTAGAATGTACACAAAAACATCTGTGGAACAATAGAGATCGATCAAAGGGGAATATATTAGAAAAATTCGTTTAAAGAATGGAAAAAAAGGTGTCTGTTCTCAGTTGTGAAATGTTCAGTGTGTACAGGACTTGTTTATTTCGAGGCTATGGGCTGTACATTATATTGTTTTGTATACTTGAAATAGGTGAGTGAATGCTCTCAGTAAATCATGAGAGAGAGAGAGAGAGAGAGAGAGAGAGAGAGAGAAAGAGAGAGAAAAAATCTCACTTCTCCTTTGTCGATATGAATTTTCTTTGTGGCAGTTTAGAGTGACAAAAAGCAATAATATAAAATGATATAGTGAACTAGAGTTTTTCAAATGTAGGCAGTTGAATAGTTGACAGTGGAGTGGAGTTAGGGAGTAGAGGTAGTTTATGTGTGTATGCACAGAAATATTGGTGGTTGTATGTAGTTTTGTTGTAAGACTTAAAATAATCTCGAGATTTATTTGCTGGATTTGACTATGTTCTGTTGGAGAAGGTTAACTATTGGGGTTGGAGAAATATGGGGAAAAGTTATGGAACAGGTGTGACGTGGACTTGGAGTCAAATGTAATAGGACGAGGGAAGCGTGTATGTACGTGACACTGATATACATGTGTCTGTAGTCTGTATAGGTATATATGACAGCACGAGCGGAATGGGAATACAGGCACAAAGATATCCATGTGCATTTGTGTGTGTGTGTGTATATATACAATATATAGGTATATGTTTTATTATGAAGGCTCTGCATTCATCTTTTCATTTTATTTAATAATCTATGAATTGAGTCATTCCTGAGAAAACAAAAAATAATTTAAAGATGACAGCAGGTTTTTATTTCCTTAGCAGTTTTGACTTGTGATTTTATTTATGTGCTCTCCGAGAACATTCAAGCTACTGAAACATATGAGAAAACATTTCAAATAATTTACTTTTCGAGTTATCCCCTCTCTTGATATTACAATTGTGAAGACTCTCGACTACTTATTTCGTATTTTTTTTTGATAGTGAATTGAAGTAAATGTGATTGAAAATTGAAATTACAGTTTATATCCTTTTAGTTTATACAAAAGTATTTGGAAAGAGGGAGGAAAAACTCAGTGTTGTTTTTGTTCAAAATGTCAGAGAGTAGTTCAAGTTACGTATTAAAAATCGTCCATTAAATCAAACAGTAGGGAAATAAAGGCATGTTGGAGTTTGTATTTTGTCATTTGGGATTTAAAACTCCAAAATGTTTTGTACAAAGCACTCATAAAAGTAATGGATATGACAGTCTACCGAGTAGTTCCTTCTCAAATGAAACAAAAAACGAAAGAGAAAAAATCTCGAGTCGATTAATAAGTTGACTTGAAATAATCAGAGATATGGGTTTTGCGAAAAGGAAAGAGAGAGACAGAATTACTAGTAAGTGATTTTACATTTTCTCGATGCTCCCATTTAAAAGTTTAAGGTTTTTTTTCGTCCTCTTTTTTTTATTTAAAAAAAAAGAACACCGTTGCCAGTCAAAGTTTCAGTTTTATTGCTGTACAGATATTTGGGGCAAATTTTGCAAACCTGTTGTATGGAGAATCGATAATCAAGTTGCATGGAGCGTAAAAATCTAACATTTCTCTCTCTCTCTCTCTCACTCTGTTTTTAGAGAGACCCCCTTTTAGACACTTACTCATCTGGATACATCTGTATATAGACCTGATTTCATGTATATGTATACATATGAGTGCAATTTGAACCCACTGTTTGTATGTGTACGCTAGACATAATCCATTCATCTTTGGGAAATGGCATCAATTGCAATTTCAGCTCTCTTCTCAATCCCATATCAATGCTCTTTTTATAATCAAAGTATCAAGAGCCTTACCATATACATTTCTCTTCCCCCTATAGAGATATAAGTATATTGAATTGGAATTGGTTATCTTTCGTTTTCCACATTTTTTTTCTTCCCTAATTACTTTTGTACTGTTTATGTTCAATTTCATTTGAGTTCAATATCAAATCAAGTTAGGACAAATTTAAAAGGTATAAATAACATGTGCATGTGTTATGTATTACTATATATACATGGGCAACAATAAAACGCAGACGGTAGTTGAGAGCAAACGTTGTTTTATCGTTTATCAATAAAGAATAAAGGAATACACACACACACAAAAGAAAAGTTTGGTAATGTTGATTGTGCAATTAAATCTGGAGGTATCATTTCATGTTGATGGGATGAATCCTGATTTTGGATTTTCAATCTTAGTTTTTCCTTTCACGTCCTCGTTCAAAGTAACCATTTGTATTTCATAGTAGTTAGTAGAGTATGTATTAAAAAGTTGGCTATCGCAATAGGAATCTGACTCCGATGTTGGAATACAAATGTGAGAATTACAAGAGAGAATAAAAGAAATTTGTTTTTTATTGTCCTCATGGATCGGTATTTGTTATATGAAATTATATTTGGCACATGTCGCTAGAAGAGAGAGAGAGAGAGAGAGAGAGAAAAAAACAAGGAGCTTCCGTACGTAGACCGTGAATTTGGAAGGGTCTCCAAGGGCAAAATGGAAAACGAAATATATATGTAGTAGCTCGAAAGAGAACTCACAGGGAAAATAGTCCTGACTAGATACATATACAATACATGAAACAAACCTCTTACTGGATACTTCGTGTTCGCTTTTCCTTTCTGTATACTCCAGAATCCAGAATAAAAAATAAAAAATACTTATTTAAAAAACACTGTAGTCACTAAATGAAATGAGTTTGGCTTTCGAATGGTTTATCTTTTACGTACATTTAAGGCGCCTTAAAAAAACGGAGAAAAACAGGAATAAGATTGTTTATATGTACTGTGGCAATGCCATTCATCGTAGTGTGTTTTGTACTTATATCGTATGTGATCTTCAGTCATTTTCTTGCACATAGTCTATAGAGAATATCTGTAGGAAAATGGTTTCCTTCTCCAATCTGGATAGTTCAGTTTTCTCTCAATGTGAAACATAACACACATAAATGAAAATAATTGGATTCGAAGTTAAAATTAAGCTTTGACGCGGAACCAATTAGGAAAGGCAAAAAAAAAAAATGGAATAATATTTTTCGTTCTCTTTTCTTCAAAAAACTCCTGTGGTTCCAACTTGATGATGATGATGATGATGATTAAGCAATGTAGAATCTCTTTTAAATTCTTCCTATATTGATGTAAAAATATTCATATCTATATATTAGATTGTACTTACTTTTCCCTCATCATACAGAAACTTCTTTTAAAGATAAACAATAACATATCGGGGTGATCAAAAATGGCGTATAAATCATTTCCATTTCGTACACAGAAATAGTAGGTGGAACATAATTTTATTAATCTTGAATATAGTCACCACAAGTTCAATACATGGCTGCCATTTGAGCTGTGACAGCTCTATATCCTTTAAATTAAAAGTTTTGAAATTGATGGAGTTTCAGAACCTTCAATTTTTGAGAGTTCACTCCTCCTGTCCCTTAGCCTAAAAGCGTGATGCGTGGTGTTTTTTGAGAAACAAAACAATTTCTTAGGAATTTTTTCCATGAACAGGGGCAATTCTAAATGGTATTGGCTACATTCACTGACTAGCTCTACCAATGAACTCTGTGACATGTATGAACATTTTGGCCATGTATCCGGATTTCCCCGAGTTTTTCCTACTTTTTTACCACATAAGGCTCTACAGGTTCGTTTTCACGACATGTCATCATTAAAGTCCAACATACAAAATTCAAATTGATTTGATGAATTAATTGCCTGTGACCAGGACATGGTAGGGGCACCACATTCCCTCACTGGACTTTCGTCAATCCCAGTTTCGTAGATTCCGAGTACAGTAAAAAAGACTGACGGAAAAACAATTTCTACTTCTTCATTTTCTGAGAAATGAAAATTTCCATTGTCTCTCAGCCTAAATGAGTGAGAAATGTCAAACTTCGCACATCTACTCATACGCCTAATATCTACTACGCATTAAGTTATTTTCCTCCTAACTAGCCTATTTACAAAATGCCAGGACCTATACGCCATTTTTGATCACCCCGATATTGGTAGTGGAGTAATCAAAAATAATGGGATTTCGATCAATTTGGGAGGGCCCATCACATATCTATTCAAACATGACAAGTTATGAAAAATAAAATCTACTTTTTGCGTTTGCGTCTTTGTGTCCCAATCTTTTTTTTTCTCTTTCTCTCTGCCCGAGTCATCGTAGTGTGTGACTTTGTCCGGTTGTTTCAACTTTGGCTCTCTCTCTCTCTCTTTCTCTGTGTTTCTCTGGCTCTGATGATGATGTAACCAGATTTCCCTTCACGAAACCAGATATCATATCATATTGTGTACTAATTCATGTTACATGAATCCGTTTTCATCGTTTTTTTTCTCCTCAAAATGTACTTATCAGTGACTTTATTCACAATCCCATGTTAGCTAGTGAGTCGATGAAAAAAAGAAAAGAATCGTGTATACAAATTTAGTATTCTCTCTCTCTCTCTCTCTCTACTTTTGTTCTATCCATACAATTATTATACTGTACTGATCCGGAGAGAGTTCCCAGTTGAACTTGTAGAATGGAAAATATTATATATCTCTCTGTATTCATGGCCATTGCCGTTGAACATCAAACTTGAATCAATGTTGATGTTGACTCTAGGCAACCTTGTGTGGCTCACTCACTAGAGGCCATATAAGCTCATGGATGTGCGCATTTAACTATACAGAGAGATATAGATGTACATATTTGTGTATATTTATGGACAGAAGATGTGGAATTAAACTGGGGTTCATTTCTACATCTATGTATCTATATATCTATCTATATATCTTGTCTTCAATAATAACAATAATGATAATAACAACGTGGATGTATATCTGTAGCCTCTCATAATTTAGTACTCGTGCTTGTAGAACAGAGACTGATGGTAATTGCTTCACTACACTTGTAACCAAAATATATATGTGTGGCATACACATGAGTTGGGATTGTGGCCAGAATTACATGCCTTTTCCTATTCCAAAAGCCTTGGAGAGTACGATATACATACAGATACACAGCTGTGTGTGTGTGTGTGTGTGTGTGTGAGAGAGAGAGAGAGAGAGAGAGAGAGAGAAGTGTATGTAACCAAAAGATTTCCTATACTATTTGTATACAAAACATGCATGAGATAGTATTATACAAATACACACTAAATTGTGTTCGTTAGATTTACAGCCTCCTAAAGTTAAAGTATGTATGTAAATGTATAATATGTATATATACTGTCCCCCCCCTCTCTCTGTCTCTCTGTAATATCTATCGGAAGAGTATTTTGCATTAAAAACCACGTACAATATTTAGAATTCACAGGATAGATGTAGAACATGTTTGTACTGATGTGTGTTTATTTGGGAGAGTTTTGTGGTACAGGTTTGAATTTAAAATGATATATTTACAAGTTTAGATTTAGATGTGTAGAAGGGAAAACGGTTGTAAGAAAAACGCTCTAAGGAAAGGTAAGCGTTCTCTGTAGGTATATCTTATGTAGTATGGAGTATGGAGACAGAGTTTGGATAGTCACATGTGTGCTTGTGTGTATCGTATGTGTGTAGGGAGAGGTTTGTCGAGTAAATTGTACATTTGGTGGGTTTGCGCTGGTAAGAGAATTTAGAGAAGAATACACACATAACAAGCCATGTCATATACCATATAGAACTTTTGGCTGTGGAGTCCCAGGGACCAAAGAGGTGTAGTGATAGCGAGGAGAGTTAGAGAGAGAGAGAGCCGCTTTCTACGCTCAATAATAGTACGAGCAGGCAGTCTTCGTTGAGGTTTCGAGTATAGCAGACCTCTCGCTCTGCTTTTCTTGTCTATTCACGTGCACGTGACAACATCAAATCCTATCAATTGATCAATTAATGATCCAGGAAACCATCATCTAGGCAAAAAAAAAGAACTAGATGCTCATTCACATACACAAATACACACGTTCATACACAAAGATTCAATTTAAAATTGTTGATTACATAAGAGAATCAATTTAATCGTTTCACTTGTTAATCTCCCAATTCATAGTTCCTGTACCAGTAAAGCAGCGGCTATAATTACTCACAGTGTTTTTTTGTTGTTTTTGTTGTTCTTCGTCAAGACTAAAACTCCAAGTTGTCATTGCAGTTCTGTCGGTGGATAATTGATTTTTACAAGGAATCATCATCTACATAATATATATGTATTACGTTCGATTTGGAATTGTATGAACTATAGTAAATGGAAATTGAATTTTTAACAAGGAAAAAAGGAAAGTTAATAAATATATGAAAACAAATAAGAGAGTTGATTATTCTATTACATTACAACACAGTGTAGGTAATTGATGAGTAAACAATACATTTTCAAGTGACAAAGTTACAGCTGGTTCTAAAATATACAATGTTTGGATAACATCCAGCCGGCCGTGTGCTTCACAATATAATTCCCTTGTTTAAATAAAAGTTTTTTGGTATTAAATACAGTTGATAAAACAGTACCTGCTCTGTTTGAGAAGTGAAGAAAAACTTGCATTCACAAATACACATACACACACACACACACATTTTCTATAAGTAGCATTCAATCATAGATGTGTCTTCACACTCTTCACACACATTTATAAGATTCTATATACTCACTTTTTTATGTTTGTGTGCTTTGCCAACTGAATTTAAATTGAGGAATACCGGTGAGTGACTCTTGTGTGTGTTTGAGAAATAAAGAGAGTGAAGTGAGGAACTATTCCTGACTTTTTCTTCTTCTTCCTCTTCTTCATCTTGACTCTATGTGTGCGCAAAAGTTAAAGTTCAAATAATATCAATAAGAATGAAAATCTTACAGTTGTGGTGATTGCGGATAAACTTTTTTTTTTCATGGTGTGGTGTGTGGCCTAAAGGACCGTATATATTTTAATGCGTTAAAAAAATCTAAAGAAAAAAGAAGAAAGAATATACAGAGAGAAGGAGAAAGACTTATTTTTACCTTTACTCTTTCAATATTACTTCTCGGAACAAGAACAAGATTTCTATATCAAATCCGCACATAACTGTATTACGCAAACTAACTGTACACTCAGTCAGAGACATATATATATATATACATATACACACAAACATAAACTCAACGGACGAGAGAGTGACACTGAAAACGAAAACTCGGACGGAAAAAAAGTTTCACGGGGAGAGAGTGTGAAAAAAAAAAAGCTGTGGAGTGAAAACGACGACGAGGAGAATTCAACAACTTGCAGAAGTCATGTTTTATGTATGTGGTCACTAATGCGTTTTTTTTCTTTCTCGTTGATATTCACTGGCTGATTTGATGAAATCCGATAAAAGTTATGGACTTAGTTTAGTAGCTCGCCTACTAAACTATTCTCATTCGTACTTATACCCCCCTTTTGGTATATTTTTCTGTGTGTGTGTGTGTGATGTGATGCTTACTTACTTTTCTTACCATGTCTTTTATCTCCATAGTTAACTAGGTATGGTCAAATTCATAAAAAGATGATTTCACATTTTATCATATTATTAATACATAAGGAAAAGAAAAATTTGTTTCGACGAGAAACTGTGTAGGTATATATATCTACGATAGATAGTCGTAAGAGCATTTGGTTTTTAACTCTTGTTGTTTTGTATGCATATATGCTGTACATGTCGTGTGGGTCTCGAGTCATCATCATTCGTCAAATTCACGGAGTACAAATGTCTACGCATATCTTTATAATAGTTCCATTGTTTCCCCGTCACCTTTCCATCACTATACACGTTTGTTCATATTTTTTTCTCTCAACCAACTTGCGAAGGCAAAGCACATGAGCATGTAAATCTATATACAACTCGGACATGAACCTTGTGAAGCCCCTCTTTTTCTAAAGGGAAGAACATAATCCGTTCCGGCTTTTTTTTTTCTAACCCCACAAGTCCGATTTTTTCTCCGATCTATAAAGAAACCACAGAGACATAAAAATTTGAGTCTGCTGAGTCAGCCTCGTCGGAAAAATTGCATGGGAAAGTTGTTCGTTCATCTATATTTTACTTGAGCAGGGAGAGAATCTGAATTGGAAATTTTTGTAGAAATTTCACAAACATTTCTCTATACATATTATTCTGATTGCAGCTTTTCCTTTTTTCAGTTTGACATTTCTTATTTCTTACCGAACGGTTATTCAGTGAATACATGCAGTAAAAAGGAAGTCAAAAAACGTTTTCATTTGTACATAGCTACGATAAAAAATGTGCTTTTCATTTCAATTAAATTTTGGTCGTTTTATTTTTTGTTCTATAGAGTTTCGATTAACTTTGGAACATTTGTTTTTTTTTTTGTCCCTTCTTGCCGTTCACATTAAAGTAAAAAAATAAATGCTTTAATGAGTTGCTGTTACTCCAAGTGTACAAATGGCCGATGGGCATACCGTTGTGTTGTCACGTCACATAATCATAGCTTCCAGTTTAAAGTGTAACTAAAGAACTTCCAATTACTACATTACAACTTTGAAAAAATTTACATTTAACATTTAAGTAGAAACAGAACTAACACATTTGACTACATTATATTATGAGTTAACTATACTACCCCTTAAAAAAAAATAAAAATAAAATTTTTATACTGCTCACGTTTATATTTTTAATGATCACCATGTTCTGTGTACTTGACATGCGGAGTTGGTGAATGAAGTCGGGGAAAAGAATTGAAGCATGAGTAGTTTTATATTTTATATAGAAGGCGGATACAAATTGGTTGAAATATATATACTTTTCAAAAAAAAAAATAGAGAGAGAGAGAAAAATGTTATGAAATATAGGAATAATATATGTAATTGCTAAAGCAGCTTGAATTACGAACGTTAGAGTTTGAAGTATTATTGGAAAAAATCGTTCATACTAATACATGACATTTTCACATGGAGGTGGAGCAACAAAATTAATGCAGAGCGGAGACTGTCGACAAAAAAAACCCGGTTCATCATCCTTGAGCTGGTCGACAGTCACGTTGACAGTTGTTCAAATTACTTTCTCATACTTGACGAAATCATCTATAACTAGACTTATATATCTATAGATTCAACTTTACGGAGAAATGTCAGCTTTATTTGGTGTAGTTATATGTATGTGTACGGATAAGAGAGAGAGAGAGAGAGAGAACTGAACGTTGAATGTTGAATGGTTTTTGTACATTTGTCTTTCATATGACGTGACTTGACAGTGCAGACACAGGGTTTATTACAAGTCTCGACGAATCTATCTATTTGCCAATGTTCATGTGTAGAATGTTATAGACATGTATAGTTGAGCCTATAGTATTCCCCATTTTCTACTCTGTTTTCTTTGATATAGGTCATTTCATTTCATTTGCACCTGTTTCCTCACTAGTTATTTCGCACATACGTAGCGAATGGGATTCGTTCTTGTTTTGCATATGTATTTGGAAACGATTATCAACATGGTGTTTATTAGTTTCCACGTAATGTATAGTTCTTGTCTTTCGTTTTGTAACGAAAAAAAAATGCACTATATATATTTGTGTGTGATTTGTGTACAAGAAACTCTTAAGCCAAGAGGATTTTGCAAAGAAAGTCACATGTGAGAGAGTCGACAAACTCTTGACTGTAAAACCATATTAAATTTGTACGTGAGCAGAGTACAATTAACTTTCTGGTACTACTTTTTCAATACTAAAAGCATATTGCATATTGTATTAAATTATAAAAATAAATGAAAAGGAGAGAAAAAAAAAAAAGATTTTCCCAAAAACCTTTCTTACTCTAACCAAATTAACACCTGTATAGTTGACTTTCATACTATATGTACAAAGTGTACATTTTTGCAGATCATTTGCCTTAGTTTTTTTTACCTTCAAATGACAATCTGTATATAGAGATTTTATAATAGATATTATCCATATGTTTGTATATGTATCTCCATAATATACGATACTAATGTTAATTTTTCCATTCCATTCAGAGTAAAAGCTATTATGAACTGCATGAGTAGTTACTTTAAACGCACTTTTTTTCAAGTTTCGTGATTAGTGTAAATGCAAATGTAATTATCGTATGTATGGCTGTTGTGTTTTGTGTGTGGAGACTTGAGATTTTGTTTGAGACCCAGTAATTTTTTAAAGAGGAAAAGTGAAAGCTAAAAATTTTACATGGGACAATTTTTGTTTTTTTTTAGTGCTTTTGTTTTGCGGTACCCATTTGGTGTTCTCGTCTTCTCTCAGCAATCTCAAATCTGCATGCTATTCCTATATTTACTGATTCTATTTCTATAACTATAACATGATTATAATGGGAATGTGTGTGAGAGAGTGAATGAGGGAGTGTGTGTGTGTGTGTGTATTTTGTACAAGAATTTAAATTAGAGGGGAAAAGTATAAGCAATTTGAAACCTGTTACTCATTTTATCATTTGTTACAATTGTGAAGCGGAGCATGGAAGTCACTTTTATTTTTGAGAGCTGATAGGGAGAATATAATATACAATAAGGCGTCCTCTGCATGACATGACTTTCTTGGAGGAAATTTATTCTTATGTATTTCCTACATATAAATCGTATGCAATTCTTACGGATAAACTCACTACTAAGTCTGAATTTGTGTGTATAACTAATCGCAATCTCCTCAAGTTTGTTATACTACTTTTGTTTGCATGTGTGCGTCGATTTTTTTCCCTTGTAAATGATTGTGTTATTTTGTGACTGTGAGTGTGTAAATGTAAATAGACGAATTCCGTTTGAGTATTTCTGTTTCTATTTTTGAGTAGATTGTGGAAATTATAATTATATCTTAATTATTTGATTCCACCTTCTTTTTCCTTAGTTTATCAGAAAATGTCATCTCATCGTTTAATCTTAAACTCGTCCGTTTTCGTTTTTTTAGCGGTTCACAAGTGATATGGAACAAGTTCACGCCATCCTCATACACAAGCTACATGCATATTTATAGAGACATTTGCTTTCAAAAGCATAAACGCATTTCGTGCAGTCAGAGAGAGAGAGAGAGAGAGATGAAAATTCAAATGTCAAATCCCTTCCATTTTGGTAATGAAGATGTATTTATTCCAAGTTGACTTTGCGATTAGTGCTCATTGTGAGTAGTCGTCGTCACTCAATACTCACAACGCACTGTACACTGTACATGCAGTGTATTACTTTGTATATGTATTGTGTCGTCTCAAATTTTTCACTCGTCTCGTCTCAAAACTTGTGCATGCACGAATCGTCTAGTGTATCCCATTCATTGTTCTAGCTACATGCATAATGAGATGTTTATGTATATATATTTATATTTATAGCTTGGAGCGTACAGGTTTTTTTAATATTTTTTATAATAAATATAAAAGTTGAGCTGTAGGAAAAATGACACATTTTAAAGCTAATGATTTGATGGTTGGTCGTTTCTCATTCCGGTCGTGATCATTTTCTATTTTCAGAGAGAAAAGAGACTTGTGTAAAAAAAATGAAAGGGCAGTAATCAAGAGGACTCTGCACTTTTTAAAGCTAAGATGTGTCTATGCACTGCATACGGAGTATCTGTAGAATATAGAATATAGATATATGGTACTTTTACCTTGCCGTTGATTGTCATCTCTACGAGACACGCTACACATCCATTCTATATAGTTATAGGTATAAAATGTGATTGTCATGGTCGGGATATGTGGCCGTGTGTGTGTGTGTATGTGTATGAGGGGGTTGCCGTGATGTGTGACTAGAACAGCATAGGTAATCCAGAATGTAATAAAATGTGATTTTTCTCTTGGTTTATCCCTAAGAAATTTTGTCGACACAAACTACTTTATCGATTTTCCTTTTTTTTTTTATCTTTTGGCACTTGGTTTCCCCCATATTCATATGAGATGTAAGAAGAATAACTCCTCACTCACATGTACCTACAATAAGTATATATATTTTTACCCTCCATTCAAAATATGTACAATTTATATTGTACATATATTACAAATGTAGAGAAATTGCAGATATTCAATGGAATGACATTTTTCGTCCATTATGTATTTGCTGTTATTATATTTTCGAAGGGAGAGAGAAAGAGAGAGAGTGAGGGATACAAACGAGTTTACTTGTTCTCCTGCCTCATACACGCGCCGCGTGTATAAATACATGGGAAGATGTACAGTCATAAAACTTGTATGTGTTTTTATTTAGGATATTTAATTTTTTTTTTCTCTGTCGTTTACTATATGTTACATATTATATTGTAGTAGACGTTTTTTTTTTATTCTGTATATTCTGTATGAAAGAAATGTATTCAGTATGTCTTGTTTTTAATTCTAGTCAATAGACACACACCTGCCATATGCTAATGTTCTTTCCAAACTTTCAATGTTCCAATGTAAACTTGGAACTTTCAGCTCCAGGTGCAGATTTCGTGCCCTCAAATCATATTATGAAACTTATAATATGTACGTACATGCGTGTGTATTGTGTGTAGTGTGTAGGCTACAGATATTATTATAATATAATACACACAGTTGCTTCTTGTTCCTTCCCGAACATTACGATTTACGATCTATTGCATGCGTTCCATGTTTTTACTGGAGCCACCATAAGAATTAACAGCCTTCATTTCTAATATGTTGACACATTCACATTTCACATCCATCGTCCTCCGGACGTGCATACGTGAACTAGAAATATATATTTTACTCAAAATCATCCATAATACATTGAAACAGTTCAAACGCTACATATATATTTTATACTATATGTGCTCAGAACAAGATGATGACTTCCCTCCACACACACACACACACACATATGACTCCTTATTAAACTCATTGTTTTTTCTGTTTATTGAAAGGGAAAAGTCATTGACACCTGATGGATCTCGTCATTTTATTATTATTGTTTTTTTGTTCTTGAGTATAATTTGCAATTGTACACAATCAATTTGATAATGAAGAGAAGTGTGTACAAAGTGTAAGAATAAGATTTCACACACGAGAAGTGACTAGGAAAAAATACAAGAAAACGATAGAGGAGCAAGAGAGAGAGAGAGAGAGAATATTTAGTATTTGGAATCCAATAGAATTGTAAATGGTTCAAATGGACTGACTGTATTTGATTTTTCAATCCCGGAATAGTTACAAACTCCAAGCTTTCTATGTGTGCATGTACATATGGAGAATGGTAGTCTAGTAAATTGTACGTGAAGTTTCATCATTGTTGATGTATGAAGTTTACAAATTTACAAATTTACAAGCTTATCGTTTTATGTTAGACACATGTGGACTAGTACACGAGAATCTACATATTTACGTGATAAGAATATTAGATGGGTCTTCATCACTAGCCATTTATGCAGATGGTGTTTGCTAGTTGTCTTGGAGTTTGTGTGTGTGTACGCACATATATACCTATATATATATGTATGTTTGTCCGTGTGTGCATGTGTACTTTGCAAACTATTTGTGTAATGTTTTACGTTGAAGCTCCTGAGTTTCAAATTCAACTTTGACTTTGAAGCAGAAAAAAGTCAGAGATGAGGCTGAGAAGTAGAAGAAGAAGGGAACATTAAATAAACGCTATTCCGCTATCCTCAAGTACATACAAATAGAAAACTTGTTCTGCTTTTACCTTCCACATGCACACAGACACATACATATAGATACAGGAAGAGAATACAGAAAACGAGTGGTGAATCTATACAGTTTATCATGGAAATGTTCTTCTTTCTAAGAGTTTGTGTCATGTCATATGTAGGTAAAGTACTCGGTTCGTAGTTTATAATACACAAGACATGAAAGACTAATAATATAGAATATAGACCAAAAATCGAAGTGAACACAGGATAAGTATTATTTATTTTTTTGTTCCAATGTTCATCTTAGAAAGTGAGTGAGGCCAGTGTTTGTGTGTGTGTGTGTGTGAGTCTGCAGGAACTTTAGGACCAATGACTGGAGAATATGTACATGTTGTAGTATGTTGTATGTAGTAATGTCAATACGACAGTAGTAATGTTGACTGCTTCTCCATCTCCATCTGTATGGTATCTCCATGGTGGCCATGTCATGTAGTACATAAAATAGGAATAGGGATTGAGGGGAAAAAAACCTTTAGAGGAGCTAAAAGTAAAAATAAGAGAGTACAACTAGAACTAAAAGCTATGGACATGGATGGATATTTTTAGTGGGGCTACATAGAGAAGAGAGAGGAGGTACACGTATTGACAATGGTATGTGTGAGTTAAGGAAAAGCAATGAGGAACAGGAGAGAGAGAGAGAGTTAGAGTAGAATCGATCTTTTGTATTGAGAAAAAAAAGAAGAAGTAGAAGAAGAAGAAAACTAGTGGAGCTTTAAAAAAGAGAACGAATTTCTTATGTAAATTGTTTCGAGAGAATCCATCGATTTTTTGGGTTGCTTAGAAGACAAGGAAGAGGAGACTACAGGAAGACCAAGTTTTTCCCTTTTTGTTCTGTCTTGAGCGGAAGATTTTTACATAGACATAGATGCTAATCTTGGATTACTGATCATCAAGACTGACTTCTAATCCTATAGCTTGTAGCTATGTCAGCTTGATAAACATGCTTTACCTATCAAGTCTCTCTCTCTCTCTCTCTCTCTCTCTCTCTCTCTCTCTCTCTCTCTCTCTGTAGACGAAGAATAAGCAAGAGCTCCCCACAGCAATATGAGTTCAATCCTTCGTCCCCATCCTCTCTATGTACACATGTACATAAGAGACAGACACTCACAGATATGTACATTGATAGACTCGAGGGTTAAGACAATGCGAATAGGAAATAGGTATGCACTTTCGCGGAAGTTATATTTAATTCCCAACAATGTATTTACCTACAAGGAACGTTAAATGTACCTATCATGGAATATGTAACTACGATCTACAGTTATATACACGCTACCCAGAGTAGACTCGGAGAAAGACAAAATATCAAACTATATGCATTTACGCATAAACTTAACTTAATCTAACACTTGTCAACGCTTTGTGTTTCCTTGTTCTTGGAGAAGATGTATACACACGGTCCGTTCCGTCTGTATAAATATAATATGCACCCTGTGTGTGGGTGTGTGTGTGTGTTTGTGTTTGTGTCTTGATGAGAAAGGATTGAGCGTTTACTTTGCTTGCTCTCCTACATCTGTCTCAACCCTCTTTTACAGTATAATCCAGTAGTCGAGTCGAGTAAATCCATTCTTGTTCTTACATAACAATCCAGAGAGACTTATGAACCATTTCAGAGCTCTGTCTTTTGCTCATTTATTAAAATGAACTGCACATTTTCCTTATATAAAGTCATTTATTTGCAAGAACCGTTTGTAGTTTTTTTTATATTTTCATTTAAAAGCTCCAGCTGAAAAAAAAAAGTTTTTCCAGTGTAGAAACAAAATACTCTACATTGGTTTTTTTTTTTTTTTTGGTTTCTCGCTCTCTTTCTTGCTGTCTATGTACTCTGTGTATTTACATTCAACTAATACTCCTGTTGTTGCATGGTTTAGCTATATACAATGCCTAAATACATGTACAAAACTCTTGTGTATCTTCATAAATATACACAGACCCGACATACCAAATTAAATTGGAAAATTTTAATGAGAACATTGTATCTTTACTTTTGGAATTTTAGTACTTGCATAAATGATAATCGTAATGATTGCGCCCACCCAACGAGAAGTCTTACTTTTTTTTATATACAATACTTGTATACGTATGTGTATATAATATTATTCCTGTACATATTAAACCATAAACTAATATCCACACACATGTACAATACTACTCACCATTATTCATACCATAATGAAGAAAATGTATAGTTTTTTTGGCTGTTATATTGAGGCGCGACATGGCTCACAGATAAAAATCATTTGTGAGAAGAGAGAAGAGACTCGTTACTAATATTAATACTGCTTCAAGTTCATCTTGTCTTGTATATTCAGAGAGTTTTCATAAAGATTGGATTGGTGAAGAGAGAGAGAGAGAGAGGACAAAAGACTTTGAATTTGCAAGCCATGCATCTCATGGGCGATTGTTATAAAATTAATTGTGATGAGAGGGTAGAAAATGTGTATGCTTGTAGATTATTTCAGACTCTTGATTGATTCTGTGTAATTGATTTTTTTTTTCTTGTCCAAACGGAAGTGGGTAGGGAAAAAAATAAGAACGTGGGGCATAGGGAGAAATGTAAAAAAAGATGAGAGGGGGAAAAAAGAGTTTTTTTTTGCACATTTTATTTTCTACTAAAACTGACATCAGGTTATATGACAATACTTTGTACATGTACAAACTTCTGTATTTGCTTTTAATATCTTACTGCTACCAACTTAAAACTTACAACTAGTAGCTATTCAAGCAGTCATGTATCTATCAACTATCAACCTTAGTGATGTAGTAATAAAGTATTCTCATCTGTAATTTTTTTTTTCTCCTTTCTTTTATCATTCTGCGGTTATACTAGATTTTTACTCGATCATTCCATCCAACTAAATAACATCTGGCTCCTAAAAAAGCTCTATCTGTATTCTGTATAGTCTGAACAGCGAGTTGTGTATGTTGTGCGGTATAAGAAGTCTTCGCCATGCTTACATTATGCATGGTCCTTGATTATCCAATGTACATTATATCAATAATCAAGTTTTATATAGTCAGTTTCTTTTTTTACTTTATTGTACTACACACACACACTGACGTCTCGGTTTGTTACTTGGTTCCTTTTACTTTGTAGGAGAGTAGAGTAATAATGAGGAAAATGTTGATGATATATGGAGATTGTCAAAACTTCCATTTTATTATAATTATTATTAGTTTGGACATGTACATTTGTATCACTATATCATTTTTTTCCTCATCGTATACACAGAAGCTCACATGCTTTCTTCTCTACAAATATTGTATAAATTGTAAGAAAGATTTAAAATGTTGTCGAGGTATAGTCCATTAAAAGAGTCAATCAATAGACTCCACTATGTACATGTTTGCATACACATTACACATGTCCTTATGTATTACGTACATTGAATTTCCTTGAAAAGGTTATTGGTTATTAGGAAGAAAATAGTTGAACTCATTGGAGTTTCATTCTGATTCTGATTCCATAGTTGCGCCATATGAGTTCTTGGTGTGTGCATACATATTACATATACATACGGATGAAAACGTGAGTATTATTATACTATAGTGAATTAACAATGCAAGTAAGTACACACACACACACACATATATATATATATATATTGGCTTGGTCTGGTTTTCTGGTAGTGAAACTAGTATGAGATTGAGCATGCATGACGATTGCTTTCATTGTAATTAATAGAGTTTTATATGTATGAATTATATCAATGTATGTACTTCTGTATTCTGTATTCTGGATGTAGCCATCATGATAAAGAAATGTGTATAGAGAAGGGACGAGAGGAGCCAGAAGGGAGAGTTGGAGAGAATTATACATTATAATTATTTACTAGGATATTTAGAAGTCATTGACAAGGATACGTTTGATTGTATATATGTAATATGTACACAGGTATACAATACATGTACCCACCACCAGGAACCTACTCAATAACTTATAATGTTACAGCCCTAGTCAATATCTGCATATGTATATCAATAGGACAAAGTTGTACTGTATGTATGTAAATTGGTGATTGGAGGTATAGACTTGTAGGAACGGAGGCAGGTATAATAATATGAAAAATTTCTACAGGAGTGCAGGAATACTCGTAGAGGCTTCGAAAGAGAGAGAGAGAGAGAGAATGCAAATATTGAAGGAAAACAGAGTGCCAAAATAATTAAAATTTGTGGTGTTTTGGATAAATTAATGAATGTTTAAGCACCCCAGCCTTTGACGTCGAGTAATGAGAGAGTAGAAAATAAATAGTCTTGTGCTCGTGGCTATTGGCTTTAGGGTTACTGTTACGGCTTCCATGAGTCTACTCTACGTTTTACTATATTAGCTCACTTTAGCTCACTACTGTAATAGTCATAGTCATAGTCATGTTTCTTTCCTAGAGTCAGAGTCAGCGTCAGTCTGCCACAAGCTCTACATCAATATGAATAGGAATATCGTATGGAACCATGTATACATTTATACGAGTTATGTAGAATGCGCTCTTTTAGGGCCATGTATTAAAACCAAAAACCCATCGTCCTCGTAGATATGTTTACAAAGAATTTCAATCGCCCCTCCTATAAGCACAAGCACACTACATCAGTATGTACGTTGCAACTCTCTGTGTGTATTCCAGTTCACAAATGTATGAGCAATTTTAATTTGTACACATTGTGTATACAGATATACGTGTGTACAAACACGTACAGAAAATGTGTACATGTGCACTCAGCTACTTGAACTAGTAAAAATAACGATAAATATGTTACATTTTGTGAAAGTCATATCAGTAGTTCCGTCTCACCTTGTCTTTCCAACTTGTACACATATATATTAATTGTTTACAAAATAGTCAAACTATAAACTGAACCATTAAAATTTTATATGGGCGATCTTTCTAGTTTTATATTTTAATATGTGTTCAGTTCCGTCTGGAGACTCTGGTACATTTAATTAGAACTAGAAGAGAAGATATACAGTTGTGCAGTGTGACATGACAGGAGAATGATTACAGTTTCGTTTCCAAGTTCATATATATATATATAAACTCTATGTATATTTCACATTGTATGGTTTCCTTGTGTACAGAGTCCTATATATATATATCTGTACTTATATTTAAGACATGGTGATTAATTTTTTTCCCACTAATTTGAATTTGAGTCAAAGTGAAAAGTTTTTACATGTCAAAATAATTTGACTTTACTTTGGTCCTACCTTTCCCCATTTATGTATACATATATGAAGTTTCCTATTGAAAGCATGCTTTTTGCTTAAGGAAATGAAATCCCAGTACTTAGATCTTCTTCTTCTGGGGTCTGCTGATATTAAAAAAAAAACTTGAAAAAGGAAAACAAAAGTGAAGACCACGTTGTTGGAAATGTGTGTTTGCTGGGATTTCTTTTAGATGGTGAGTGGTGGTAGGGAGGAGTGTGTGTGTGTGTGTGTGTGTGTGTGTGTGTGTTTGTGTGTGTGTGTGTGTGTGTGTGTGAGGCTCGAAAAAAAACGTTTGGGATTAATGCTTTGAGTCATTTTCCATGCATCCTAATTTTTTTTAATGTGTATAATATTTTTTTGTGGAGGATTTTAGTTTTTTTTATATATATCATTTGAATAAATGTAAATGTAAATGTGAGTGTAATCAGAATACAAGTAATTGTATCGTATTTGCACTTGCAGTATTATTTGTAGGCAAAGTTAAATGGGGGGAGTATATGTACAAGGAATGGAGAGAGAGTGTGTGTATTTACGTATTGTTGTGTACATGTGGAGAGCCGAAAATGTCAGGGATTTAAATAACGAGTGGAGAGATAGCGATAGTTTCAGTAATAAATAACAATGCATGACAGTCTGTTATTTTTCCTGTTGGAAGGGGCGGTCGTGACTGCATGAAGAATGAGGCGGGGGAGATGACAACACGATGGATACCTGTTTGTGTGTGTGTGTCTATATGTGTGTAAGATGTCAATATTGACTCAAACGAGCTCGTTCGATTAGATTTTTACTGCATGTTCTGGATTGTGTAGTTCCTGACTCAAGGGGCATGGAAAAGAATTATTGGGAGAGAGAATCACAGACAGATAGAGAGGGAGAGGGAGAGAGAGAGAGAGAGAGAGAGAGAGAGAATATGAAGAAAATTGTGGGAATTGTTTGATTGGGTATTTGTGAACTCTGTAAATTGTAAATGAAAGTATGATTTCAATGAGTGGGATTGGGATTGGGATTGGGGATGATGAGATTGTTCCAATTCAAACATGCTCATGTACGTGGCTTGGCTACATGCACACACAAGGTAATATTAGACGTATACACAGATACGATTTTATGCTTCCAATGAACTCATGAATTGCTAATAATGCAAACGTGTTGCAAAGAATATTTGTAGTTATTTCCATTTCCATGTACAAAATGTATACATTTGAGCATATATGTATGTACAATATTAATGCATTAATGTACTAATACAAAACAAATGGTTGAGTCTGTACACATTTATATCTATCTTTATTGTGTATGTAGTATGTACCGAGTCATTTGATATACATATCTTACATACTGATATACAGATATTTTGAGACGGACAGATAGTTTGAGAGTTCCTGTTGTTGTTATGTTTATACTTTAGTATATGAGAGAGAGAGAGAGAGAGAGAGAAAGAGAAAGAAAGGAGAGTAGTGGCTACAAAAATTCTAGTTTCTAGTTCCAGTTTCGAGTTTTGGATATGACGACGGAGGAACGGTCGATATTCATTTATAGATCGACTAGGAATAGGATTGCATGCAGGAGGGCGATGTAAAGATTTATTAATTGAACTCCAATAATGGTTTCAGAAGGGAAAAAACTAAAATATATACACCCCATATGAGGCTTCAAACTTCTATTTCTCCTTCCACATCACAGTACTTTTTTTCCGCTTCTCTCTCTCTCTCTCTCTTCTTTCCCAAACTCCCATCGTTCTCTATGTATGTGTTCACTTGGTCCTCTCGTCCTCAGTCCCAATCGAGCCAAAAAGGAAAAAAAAGAGCCACTAGAGCCACACACAGCTCTCGCCTGTCAGCCTGAGAGCGCTGAATTTTTTATCCCTCAAAGTAAATTTAGTGTGTGTAGGGAAAAAAATGGATTATTAATCTTCAGACTTTGGTTTTGAGCCGAAAATCGTATTCAGCACACACTATATACAAACTTTCCGTCATTCATTATTCCAACGATACGCACATTCACACACAAACACACACACACACTCACGCACAAATATGTGTGTTTTTCCCTTTCAAATACATATGACTATAACAGAAATTTGTGTATTTCCCTATTAAGTATTTAAAAAAGGCCACATTACATATTGGAAGGAAATAAAAAAAAAACAGTGTACAGTCGTCTGTATGTTTTATCATAATATCATAATATCTGTAGTCGGATTCATCGGGTATATCTTTCTCTGCATGGTGGAAAATAGAAAATAGAAATTGCCAATACCAATGTAATTTAATAATGTCATGCTTTATTTCAATGTATTAGAACAGAGACCGGAGAGAGAGAAAGGAAAAAAAAGGGATGAAAAATAATTTGAACCATATGAGCTCCTCATAATAAATAAAGTGAGACTTGGGTTCGTTGGGTTTCTCGTATATCTGTTTTTAGTTTTTAGAAAGGAAAAAAGAATGGAAAAACATGGATGGAAATGGAGAGAGAAAAGAAAGAGAGAAAGAGCGAAATAGACAGAGAAACTGAAATTATATAAAAGTTTGATTAGATGATAAATGTAAAGTCTAATAAGATTGAGCGATATTCTATTATGTTGCCTTCTCTTCGTTCTCAATCTCTGTTTCTCTGTTTCTCTCTGTCTCTCTCTCTCTGTTTTGACTTAAATATCGTATAAAAAGAACATCCGAAAGGAATTTATTACTTTTGTAATAGTAAAAGAATGAGATGGAATGAGGAATACAAAGAGGAAACTAAGCTTGATGGGATCTTGATGCTTGTGTGTGTGTGCGTACGTATTTCTTTGCCACTTATAGTTTTTAGTCCTCTATACAAATATAGGGAATTCCACAAAATTCAACTTTACTTTGGAGATCTCCTCGTTTGCCCAAGGATTAAATAAATACTTTGGTAAAAAAAAAAATTCTACACAATTTTTCATAGAAAATATAGGAAAATATTACGAAATGGAAAAGAAAAGTTTTGGCACATACACAAATAAAATACAAAGTTTTTTTCCGTTCGTCTTCTTCTTCTTCTGGATTAATTACGTTTCGTTTGGGTGAGCTAGAATGATTTTCATGTAGTAGAGAAAAGTATCCATAGCTCCATCATTTTGATGTGTGTGTACGAAGGATTAAAAAATGTCATGGAAAAGACTTTGGATTTTTTTAAATACTCATCATCATCATCATCAGTTTGATATTGAATTGAAGGAAGAAAAAGGGAAGGAAGCGAAATGGCGAGAGAGGGATAGAGAAAGAGGCTGGAGCCTGCAGGCAAAAAAAAAAGAACTCTATTCTTTCCTCTTTGCAACACTTTTTGGAGGCTGTTATGAAGACTTATACTTTTTTGAATGAGTCAAAACTCGTGATAACTGTATTAGGGTGATGAAAAAAATTACATTGGTTTGTAATTAAGACCGCCTTACTCATCATCATGCAGCCCTTCTCATTCTCATAAGCACCACAGAGAGTAAAAAGTTTCTTGTCCTCTTTCTCCTCTTTTCCTTCATCTCTCTCCCTCTCTTTCTCATCCACAACTTTTCATTTCATTTCCCTTTGCATTTCATATATATATATATGTATGTATGAAATTATATACAACACACACATAGATATACACAAAGAACCCCCCAAAAAAGTTCTTGTTTCCATGTTTCACTTTTCAGTTAAAGTTTTCTTCATACGTGTTCTCGTCGTTTTGTTGTAAAAAATTACGGAAACGTTAATGCTCAATAAGAATAAGGTAAAGAGTAGACAGAAAGAGAGAGAGACAGAGAGAGAGAGAGAGATTCAGTGAAGATGCAAGTTTTTTTTGTCAAGTTCTTTTGTCAAACTATGCGTAAACAGACTTAATCTTGTTAATGAAAATTGTCTTTTAAATTGAGAAACTTCTTTTTTAGCTTGAGACTCGAGAGGAGAAGAGTCGTCAGTCTGTGGCTTCTTCTTCTTCTTGTTCATTTCTTGCTTAATGAGTTTCCTCTCCGTCTTTCGCCATAGTCGTTAGTCGCTCTTTTGTTTTACAGTTTTCCCTCATATATAATATGCCGACTCTTCTGGTTGTTCTCAACTAGAGAATACAGCAAGTATTCAGCATATGAAATTCCATGGTTGAGTATGTGAACTTCGTCATTCTCCTTGCAATTAAATGACATGGAGCTTTTTTTTTTACAACAATTTTTACTTAAACTTAATTAATGAAGTTTATTAATGGTCCTCTACCTGAACCTGAGCGAAAGAGAGAGAGACAGAGAGAGAGAGAGAATCAAGTCGAACTCAAGACTCAAGACTTGATTCTTATTCTGGATTCCTTCTTGGTATAAAAGAAAAAAAATATTTATATAAAAATCTGAGCAAGTGAGATGGAAACAGAAAAAAAACTCTTTGATTTTTGAGTTTGAGTTGTAAAAGTTTTACGACTAGATAAAAGTTTCAACGCTTTTAAATAATTAGTTTGTGCGGATTACTTTTAAGTACTGGTTTAGATTTGGAGTTGATTGGAAGATAGAGCGAGAGCGAAAGAGAGAGAGAGAACAAGTTGGAGGGTAGAGTGGAAATGGTTAAAAAATCTCTAGACGTGAGATAAAGGGCAAGTTTCCTGGTCTTGAGTAACAGTAGAGAGAAAGAGAGAGAGAGAGAGAGGAAGAAAACACTGGCATCTCCTTGAACATGTCTAATTAATCAAAACTTTTTTTGAATAAGAAAAAACTCGGGATGAATGAGAAAGAGAGGGAGATGAGAGAGAGAGAGAGAGAGAGAGAGAGAGAGAGAGAGAGAGAGAGAGAGAGAAATAAAGACTCATCAGAATAGAAGTAGCACATCTTTTTTAACACTTATTACACCACTGAAAAGGAGGAATTAAGAATTAAGAAGTGAAGCTACAAAAGAGTTGAGGGGGTTTGACTACAAGCCATTTTTATTACTTTTGTCGATTCCTTCCAATGTAATGGCTCTTTGTAGGTTGGAAGTTGTAAGCTGATTCTTCATATGTTTCACATGTGCATCGCATCCGTGTATGTATATGTGTGTGTGTGAGTAAAAATAAAAGCATGAAATGAGATGGACTTTGGTCTATAGCTATATTCTGTGTTTGAAGTTGATTCGAAGAAGAAAAAGAAGATGAGGAGGAAGAAGAAGAAGAAGAAGAAGAAGAAAAAATAGTCGAGTCGTCGTCTCTCGATCTTTCTCTGGCTATACATTTTGTGAGTCTAATTTGCGAATGAGTTATAACGACGAGAAACCAGTCATCATCAATAGGCAGTTTACCAATGAATTTCTACATAGAGCTAATGTTGATTAGCCGCCGTGTTCACTAATTCATGCATAATATCTCCACTCATATTATGATAAATACTCTGTGGAATCCACAGTCCGAACCTCAACGTGTTATACAAGAGTAAGACTGCTGCTGCTGTATTATACAATGAGACACTCAACTCCTCACTGACTCACTATATGTGCTCACTAAAGAGTCAAAGAGAGTCAGAGAGAGAGAGAGAAGAAAGGAAAACAGTCATTTTTTTTTGAGCGAGCATCTTGAAGATATTATTGTTATTTAAGAGGATACACAGAGATAAAATGTGTGAGAGAGAGAGAGAGAAAGAAGAAACGGGCCAACGCCCTTATTGAACGCAATCACAAGTTTCCACACTCAAACACATACACACATTCGTTTCATATCCACGAAGGATTATTTCTTCTTTCATTAGAACTAAACTGAAACTGGATAGGATTTTTAAGAATAGAATTAATATATTAGCAGACAAATAATAATAATAATCATGAGAGCAAATAATAATAATACTCATTATCACGAAGGATTACGCATAAACATATACCTAATAAAAATAGAAAATAGCAATCGTTTTCCTCATATGGAATTTCCCTAAGCAGATATGTCATATTTAATAATATATCTGGATATGTACTACATCTGCACACGTGTAAAATCTAACAAGAACATAATAAGGCAGGCAGGCAAGTCGGAAGGGATTTCGATGGTAGGTAGACAGCAGCAAGTCAAGTCTCAAAAGGAAGAAGGAGCAGACAAATTTTTGATATAATTTAATGCAGGTTGTGAGTTGTACGTGTGTGCAATGTAATGGCTTTTTTGGATCGATCGGAATAACTCCAAGTTTTCTTGCTATAGATATATATATATTCCGATTTTTCCCAGTCTCCATTCGGATTCCAATATTCCTATTCCTATTGCTCTGCTATTGCTATTGCTATTGTCAAAAAAGACACAGGTTTCACACTACTCCAGAAACATATACAGAAACAGAAACAGATAGTGAAATGTATTTAAATGTAGGTATAATACCCAAATGTGTAGTGTAAAAAAAATAGGAAACTCTGTACTTGCTTTTTGTAGTTTGTATCGTATTCGTATACCTGTTCTCGTCGTCCTTTTCCAATGTGTGAGCGTATGACATGAGTTTAAATGATGTAAAGTGAATTGGGGGTGAAGTTTAGTATACATATACCTATATGAAAATGAAATGAAGTGAAGCTTCTGATTGTGAGTTCCCTTGTTATATTCAATAATATTGTCAGTCATTTCATGGAGGAGTCTCACGTCAGCTAAGCCTGTCATGGTTAACGTCATTCCGATTAATTTCATTTCTGTATTCATTCTGCGTCGGCAATGAAAACTGAGACGTTCCCAACCAAACAGGTACACACACACACACACACACTCACACTTTTCATCTATAGACTCTCACTCTCTTCACACTCACATACTCAACTATACTCCCCATAGAAATACGCATGTACACATATATATCGATAGAAGAATACACCGCTCTCTGGCTCACGTATCTGGCTGCAGGTTACAAACATAAAAATCATATGTCTCTCTAATCTGTACTAGTTTACTAGTTTCCTATTTTTTTCTTCCTTTCTATGCTATACATCTACACACACAAAGAATTATTAGTCAAGAGAGAGGAGAGAGAGTCAAAGGGTAACACAGAGAATCAGTCAAGAAAACCAGATACAAGACACAATTTTCATTACTGCCAAGGTAAATATCTGAATATAAAAATAATAGTTACAATAATAATAATAATAATCCAAGTACACACACGGACAAATGTAAACAGACAGAGGGAGACAATGTACACTGGTACTCGTGTTCCGAGTGTATTGTAAATTATATTTGTACTCACTATCTCTCTCTCTCTCTCTCTCTCGTATTCCTATGTAGTTGATGGGGGAGAGAAAAGAAACAAGTATTTTATTTCAACTTTCTACATCTCTAGCTTTTTTCGAGAGTTTGGTTGGTGGTTGGTGGGTTTAGAACTTGAGTTGTTGTACCTACATGTAGAGTAATAGTAATAGCAATAGTAATAGTCATAGTCATAGTCATAGCAGGTGGAATGAAAATAATTTAGGTCTGCCGCAAGTTTTTTTCTTGTTCGTTCGTTCGTTTTTTTTTTTTGCTTTTGCTTTTCCTCCGACAGAACAGTGATAAGGATGAAGGTATGCAGTTTTTGAGTGAGCTCACGGAATGCAAAGTAAAGGGTAATGTGATGGGGAAAGATGGAGAGAGGGAGAGAGAGATGGTGAGTGTGTGTGTGTGTGTGGATGTAGAGGACAGGAAAATTAGGGAGCCGACTCAGCCGACAATTGAGTGAAAGTAGAAGCAAGTTGGTATAGCATTTTTTTACATGGAGAGTAAGTTGGAGAGTTCTGTTTAGGAATCACCAGGGACAGCAGAACGAGAGAGAGAGACTGGAGAAAAGAGGCGAGTTTGCCCGCATCATTTGGCATGGAATGAGTGGAAAAGTTTGTCGAGGAAAGAAAAGCCGGAGCTCTTTCTCTCTGGTGCTCTGTATACTGTTGCTGGTAGGTACAACAGACTAGCGAGAAAGAGAGAGAGAGAGAAAGAGAGAGTTGAGTAGTATTTTGGATATATGTACGTTAGTTGGCTTGTGTATAGAGAGGTCGTAGGTAGAAACAGTAGAAAGTAGAGAAGGTTGGTTAGGTGAGCAGTGGAAGAGAGAGAGAGAGAGAAAAGGAGGAAGAAGAAGAAGCAGGAGCAGTAGGGATGGTTACAGTCATGTGTATGACTATATTTAAGAATAACATAGGAGAGTCAGAGGAGGCGGGTTAAACTCAAGAAGCCTCGCGTTCGCATTTTATAGTGTTACTGCCAATGACATGAATTCTGAAAACGTAAGATTACCCAGCTTGCTTTTTTGTAATTTTTTCCACGTTTCTTTCTCGCACTGTTTTCGTATGCGTCCTGCTCTCTCATCGTCCACGCTGGAGAGAGAAAGAGACACGAAAAATAGAGTGGAGCGCCCGCCCGAGACGCTCACGTTGTAATAACAAGGGGGAATATACAATATAGGCACTCCGTACACATCCACATCCATCGTATCAAATTTTCTCTTTATATATAATATCCGTATATGTACACATGTGTGTGTGTGTGTAGGCTCCTGTACTTAGAACTCAGTCCTCTCTCTTTTTTTTCTCTTCTTTTTCCTTCACTTTTTTCCACAGAGAGAGAGAGAGAGAGAGAATAGCAAGAGCAAGGGTAATTTCTATTACGAAGCCAAATTTCCTTGATTTGAATTCAGAATTCATATCATAAAAGTGGTATTGTGTTCTTATTTACGGCTCTCTCGAGTCCAACTCGATCAGAATGAAGTCCAAACGTGAGTAACACTCTGAGAGAGAGAGAGAGAAAGAGAGCAGAGAGAGAGAGAGAGAGAAGAAAACTTCCAATCATAATTTTTTCGACCTTCCCTTCCTTTGATTCCTGTAATGCAATTTTTAGCCCTTTTTTCATAAAAAAATATCATGTTTCACCAACCACCCTTATCTCGATATCAACCAGGAACCCGGGAAAAAAAACTATAGACCTATAGACTTTATATTTATATATATACCCCAAAAAGTACACTCATTTTTTTCTATTATTTCCTCTGCAGACATATACAGACATGGACGCATTTGATATGTATGATTCACGTTGATGAGAAACAGTACTCAAGTCAAACCATCCATTAATGGGCAGCATTCACATCCTTTCTCCAAAAAAAATTCAGATACGCATCCGATGAAAATGAAAACTACACAAGGGCAGCCGCATTAAACCTTTCCATGTGCACACTGCACAAGTGTGGGATTTTATTCATGTAATTCAGCTAGAGAGAGAGAGAGAGATTCCTCGTCATGTACACAATATCCAATACACTCACTCACAATATTATGTAAATAGTCTCGGAGAGAGAGAAAAAAAAACATTTTCCTCCTTCATTATTCCTATTCCTATATCTGATTAACATTGTCATTTTGAAACAAGCCTCGTATTTATTTCCAATATACCATTTGTACATAGAAATACGGAGCTCGACAGTTTTTTTTCTTTTGGCTACGGCTCATATACATGAATTACGAAAATTATGTCTTTGGTAGTGTATGTATATATTGAAGAATGTGTAGTGTACAGACTGCGTAGTTTGATTTGCTGATATGAGAAACTGCGTGCGTGCGTGCGTGTGTGTGTGTGTGTGTGTGTCAAATATGTCTATTCGTGTGCTGGGAAAAAGGAAGACGGACGGACGGATGGAGCAGAGATAGAATATGGAACCGTATGGGTTTGATGAAGAGGAGCAAAAAATATAGAGATGAGAAAAACGACTTATTCGCCAATTATCGGCATGTGTTGTACTGTACAGATAGAGTATGTCTCAAAGTCCCCAGCCTCCACGAAGCTGCTAAATTTTTCGAAATTGCTTTTGCTTCATCTATATAAGTCATAAGGGCAGAGAGAAAGAGAGAGAGAGAGATGGTTTGTTGGCTTTGACTTGCTCTCTCTCTCTCTCTCTTCGACTCTCTTGGTTGCCATTCAGTTTGTATAGTTGTAGACGGTTTTTCCTATCCATCCTGACTCAACTTACAAGACTAAGTTCAATATATTAGGTAGCTTCATGTCCAGTGTGAGAGTCCGGCCGTCTGAAAAATTAATGTCCATAACTCACTGAGATGAGTTGAGTAAAGCTTCTGGCTTTTCCTATGAGAAAGACAAGAGAAAGAGAGAGAGTGAAGGAGAGGGAGAGAGAGAGAGAGACTATGTACATGTTATGCATTCGTGTCTGTTTCTTAGAAAGTGTGTAGTATGTGTTCGGAGGAGAAAGAAGAAAAAGAAGAAGTGTATTATATCATTTTATAGAGACCAGAGGATATCGAAAAAGACGGAGAGAGAGAAGAGAGAGAGAGAGAGTGAGGTGACCCAACGTGTTGGAATGAGATTTGGCTCCAAGAGACGAGAATGGTTTCGGCTGAAGAAAATGAGTTCTCAGACTTCTTAAATTTGACTCTTCCCATTTTCTCCTTTAATCTTTTCAGACATTTTCCAATAACTTTACGAATTATGTAGGATAACCACGGACTAGACCGCGCGCTCAATTCCATCAGAGAAAGAAAGAGAGAAAGAGAGAGAGAGAAAGAGAAGAAGAAAACGCCAGCCAAACCCAGCCCAGATTGTTCTTGGGGAGTATTACGAGTCGATTTGCAGTAAAGATTAGGGTCCATCCATAAGATGAAGAGAGCCATTCTCCGGGCTTATCTCACTGATAGAATTATTCAGATCAGTTGGGTCGGTCGATGTTCCTTGGCACCGTCCTATCCTCAACACGGTGAAATGGTTCTATCTAGCCCAATCCCTCCGTCTCTCTCTCTCTCCTCTCTTTCCCTTTCTCTCCTCTTTTTCTCTCTCCTCTCTCTCTCTCTCTCAGTTCCCTGACAGTGCAATAGCAAGAAGACTCTGCCGTCCATTTCCTATACATTCAAATTATAAAGACCATTTCCAACTGATATGCTGGTTTTGTATCAAACCCAATGACAATGAATCCAAGGGACAGTTTCCTCTCTCTCTTTCTCTTTCTCTTTCTCCCTCTCACTCTGTCTCTATACTGTAAATCCGAATCAAAGTTAGTCTGGGCAATTTCAACCCGTACGTATAGAGAGAGAAAAGTGAGAGTAAAAAAAAAGGGTTCACTTTGAATTATTATAGGACCATGTTTAAAAACGATGATCGTCGTGATAATGATGATGACAGCACAGAGCATTTGTCTCCAAATGGATTTCCATCTCTTTCTTCCTTCCTCATTTTTTTCCCTTGTCCTCCTATGGGATTCCTTTTCCCACATTTTGACTTCAATTTACCCTCCAAAATTAAACCATGGACAGAATGTAGAATGGAAAACTCATTTTCCTTCAAAATTACATTGTGATTCTCAAATATTTTTATATTCAGTCTCGATAGTAGGATTTTAAATTTGATAAGGCATAAAAATTAATGGGATTGGCTTTTTTTCCCCACCAAAAAGTAAATTGATACCATATAGTTTAATTATAATTTAATTTAATTGTGGAATAAAAAGATCAATTGTTATCTCGGTATGTTAAAAATAAAAATGACAACAAGAGTTGATAAAAGTACAAGTACAAGTAAAAATAATTAATAATGAAAATAATTTCCTCTGCACAGTTCTCTCTCGCTCTCGCTCTTGCTCTTGCTCTCTCTCTCTCGTCGTTTTTAATCATAAGGATCTCAAGTATGATATTTTTTTGGTAGTATTCTCTATCTTTTTGTCCTTCATATTCTTCTTATTCTTCTTATTATTATTATTATTGCGAGAGTGTACACGAATCCAATTATGCATCCACGTTGAGAGAATATTCCGAAATGAAAAGCCGACATGCTAGCTTGGCTCTCCTCAAATGATTGCATGAAAAGAAATAATGAAAAAGACCGAAAGTCATGGAAAATTAGGTGAAATCAGTAAGAAAAAGGGGAGCGAATCTAATTTTGACAGAGTGGAGTGAATCTCATTGTTTTGTTGAAAGTTTGTTGTCATTCCAACTCAGTTCCAACTGTGCGTCATCTGCCTTTATTAAAGTACTGTGTTTTTTCTCTTTCTCTCTCATTCTCTTTATTCTCTCTCTCTCTCTATTCTCTTTCTGAAAGAGACTCTGAGCTCATCATAAGATATAATGAGACATAGTTTTTCGTTTTGGTTTTCTTCAACTCTCTTCATATATCGTACGATAGGTATTCCATTCCTCGACTCTTTTCTATATAATGATACGAACCAACAACACATTACAAGTGTATTTCCGTGCATATGTATGTACATACAGACGACACACTACACACACAAGTAGGTAGAAGAAGAAGAGGACCAAGTGGAAGATGATGATAAAGTTTAATATTAAATTGTTAAGAAAATACACACACATTTAGTGCTGATGACTGATTTTTTTTTCATCGCATTTCATCAAAAAAAAAAAAAAAGAAAAAAAAAAGAGTAGTAGGAGAGAAAAATGTATATTATATTATATTATTTATTTCCAAACCTACAAGTTCAGTACTGATAGTAATTGACTCAAAGAATTACTATGCATATAGAACATGTGAGTTATCACGATCTTTATTTGAGACGTAAAGGACTATAATGAGGGGCGTTACAGTGAGTTTCGCCACTGTGTTATCTTCTATCTTCTTTTTTCTTTGTTTGCTCGTTTCGTCTCTCTTTTGAGAATTTAATAATCGTGCTCTCCGTATTGGGAAAAATTACTGTCCGTCCAACAGCCAAGTTTTCTTACATGAGACCTAATTTTCTCACTGCTCAGTCAGAACCATGCACAGTAGTTGTAGTAGTAGTAGTAGCAGTAGAAGAAGAAGAGTTTGATATACGCTCAACATGTGAGACAAATACTGAGACACACACACTCACAGACCAACAGAACAGAACAGAACAGACAGTAGTTGCATGTAGTAAACGTCCAGGTAAGGATTGAACGCATTATTCTTTCTTCTTCTTCTTCTTCTTCTTCTTGTATTCATTTGCTTTATTCTCTTCCTTCATCTTCATTCTACCAAAAAAAAACATATTCTCATCTAATAACATTATACAGTTTGCTTAGAGAAAATGGGGGCTTCTTTTTACTTACCTCTCTAGGTTATTCAACTTTTGTAGCCGTTCCCGTCCTCTCACTCTCCTCAAATGCCATTCAATTACAATATTTATCATATCTCTGTAGTGTAAGGAGACTCGGTGTCCATGTGATGATGGCATAGCCTCCGCAATGATTTGAAATAGTGATGTGATGAAGGATTTAATTTTTCTATAGTATAATAAAATGTAATACTCTGTGTGTGTGTGTGAGAGAGAGAGAGAGAGAGTGTGTGCGTGTCTGTACATATCAACATTTCACCTGTGTGTACATACATATTTTTTACTGGTATTTCTGACGAAAAAAAAATTCCTCAAGTCGCTTTTACGTAATAAGTAAAGATTCATTTGGGATGGGATCGTTAGGGTAAAGACAGAGAGAGAGAGAGAGAGAAACAAGGAGCATGCAGAGAGAATGAATAGCTGTAGCAACGGAGAAAGACAACAGTCAACAGCAGTGCCAGTGCCAGTGCCAGAGCCAGAACCAGTGCCACAGTAGAAATACAGCAACCAAATAAATTCATTTCCAAAGTACAAATCAAATGAATGAAAACGAAAAGGAATAATAAAAAAAAAGACTATTTACTACACTCAAGTAATTATTTCTCTCCCTCGTACTCTTAAGCCAACCTATTAGGATAATAATTCATTTCTGTGAAGGTGTCGTGCTGCTCACGTCTCTTGAGGCCAAAGCCAACCTCAGCAAGCCAGTCTCCAGCCAACAACTCCATGCACCACACAGTTACCTGATTCAATACTTGTGAAGAGATAGAAAATTGATTATTTATCTTGGACTCTCTCGCGTAACTGCACACACATACACACACAGAGAGTAAGAGAGAGACACAGAAGGACGTATACATAGGACGACTCACAAGTTTTGTATAATACACAAAGTTTACAAATGTATAGATAAATGAGAGGTTGTATCGGGGTTGGACGTTGTACACCAGTAGACAAGTCATAAGCTAATGCACTTTAGACTATAGCTGATAGCTTTTACCCTTTCCTTCTTCTTCTTCTTCTTCTGTGTTGGATAGGTACGAAAGTAATTCCAGGACTGGTCATCATTACGGATTACATATCTATGCATGTACATATGTACACGAGAGAGAAGAGTACATATATATGAGAGTAGAAATGTATAGAGTAGATAGACAGATACAGAGTGGGACAGACAAACACGTACGAGTTGAGCACACACAATTATGTACGTAGTTAAATGATATAATGAGCATAAGTGTAGATCTTTGTAGGTTGTGCAGTGCTATTAGTATGTTCTGCTTTCGTGAACCAGACTCCCCGCTGGTCCACCTGTCTAAATATGAATATTCTAATAGGTGGACCTTACACATTAAATTATCTGATGCATCAATGAGCCTCTTCGCATTTAGTCTCCCTTATGTTTTCCTTCATGCTATTATTATTATTGTTATTATAGGCTTCGTCCAGCCTTCTCTCTCTCTCTCTCTCTCAAACAGAGTCAATCAAAAAATGTTTTGCGCATTTATTTATGCTCGCATGGATAAAGTCAGAGAGTCTCCTTTTTCCCATTCCATTCCTGTTCATCCCATGTAGATATATGTGTGTAAAGGGAGAGAGAAAGAGAGAGAGTGAGTGAATGTGTGTGTGTAAATAATCATCATAAAATAGAACACACGGGTAGATAGGAATGACTTGAATTTCTATAATAACCATGGCTTGGCTGGTACTTTAAATGTATTTTATGCTCACTTGTCCCCGTGTACACTTCTTCTTCTTACCTCCGTACACCACCATCACTACACTTTCTTACTCTTTACGTATTTATATTTGAATTATATCTACATAATCCTTGAGCATGAGCCATAGGGACACAAACCGAGAGAGAAGGAGAGCGAGAGAATTCATCTTATGCATATTTCTCACTCTCTCTCTCCTTTCCCGTCCTTACAAAGCATCAAGCATAGGTAAATTGCCTTGCCTTAACCCCCTTACCTTGTAAATATCGATGAAATTATTCCTCAAGCGTAGCGCCCAGGTGCTGGTCGATTTCGTTTCTATGTTATCGAGTTATTTTATATATTTCTTATTGCTCCTCGTACATTCCACCCTTTGCTCTCTCTCTCGCGTCGCATGGTATGGAATATGAGTTAATGTAAATACACATACACACACACACACACACACACACACACACACACACATGCATACAATTTTTTTTGTCTTGTGCTCAAATTCAATTCTCCGAACCCACCGTTTTAGCTTGCACTTGTGTAACGATAACGTCGATATTCCAATTTCTTTCTCTCAACCAACTATCGGTATTTCTGACCCAGTCAGTGTCAGTACACACTAGCACGTTGAATAAGAAATAGACTGTCCTTAAATCATCACACATGTACTATGTAGTAGTTATCCGTAAGTTGAGTTGAGTTGAGTCGAGTGTAGACTAGAGTGTATGTATGATACGTATTACGTATTAGACTTCTTTCTTTTAGTCATGGGTGCTGGGTTGAATGACAATTGTGGTAAAAAAAGCTTAGTTGTGCTCTCTCTCCAGCTTCACATATACAGAATATTCAATGGCACTGTGCATTGGATTTTGGTTGAGGGATTGCATCGCTTTGGCAGATGTTCTGGCGTGTGCCTTCAAGGGGTTAGGTGTTGAACATTTGAATTTTAATACAAATATGACGCACGCAAATGCTAATTCGACTTATTGTCAAATTTGTGCATGTATGATTGAGCCCTCTCTCTCCTCTCTTTCTCTCCAAACAAAATCTCTCACTCCTCCCTTCAGTCATCATGTAAATATATACATTTTACCGAAGGGAAAAACAAGAGTGTGAATATCTGTACACTGTACAGTCAGTATAGTGAATAAGAAATGCTCGATACATAAAAAAATAAAAAAATACAAACGGAAATGCATATATTTGTATATGTACATACATACGGTACATAGGTGTCAAGTGAATAGTAAATAGTCATAGGGAATCCAAGCCATTTATTTATAATAAATTTAGATGAGATTGAGCGTAGCACATGAAACTCTACACAGTTCCAGTCCAACGTCTAATGTGTATTTATATACAAATATACAAGTTACGAGTTACGAGTTATAAATAAGGGAAATATCCAAGAGAAACAGAGAGAGTGTGAGAGTTGAAAGTTAAAAAACTATATGTACATACAGACACATCTCGACACAGTCGAGTCTATAAGTAGTTGGATTAACAATTTTTTGAACATACTTTATATATGTTGTCTGTATGATGAAAAGGTGGCGGACCGTGAAACGAACGAAAATGAGGAAATGTCGTAAGCATTGTCTTGCATCTGACAGGTTAATCTGTTACTTTTTTTTTTTTGTACAGGATGCTTTGCGATCATGTTAGTTGGTGTTACCAACGTGTGTGTGTGTGTGAGTGAGTGTGTGGAGTTTCATATTTGATTTCATTTCACAGAAGAGAAGAGGGGGGAAAACTGTCGAGGAGAGGAAGAAGTACAAGTTAATATGTAGTTGAAGTATAGAAGAAGTTGTTGGTTGGTAACTAGGCGAGATTGAGATTGTAATAGGTGAAAATGTAATATGTGAAGGCAAAACTCGGCTGTGTGTGCTTTAAATAGTTTCTCCCCCTCAACTGGAGTAATAAGGTCAAAGTTGAGTTGAGACGTAGTCATCGTCGTTGTTGTTGAAAGGAGAGATGAGATGAACTAGAAATATTGGATATTCCTCTCCTTCATCTCTTTCTCTCTCTCTCTCTCTCTCTCTCTCTCTCTTGCTCTCTCTCTAACTCGCTGTACTCACATTCACATTCAGAGTGTGCTACATATTTATCATTTACCTTACATTTTATAATAATATTGGAAAAAATGTACTAGGGACAGTTCCAGTTGATTTCCATAGTGAAGGAAAGTGTGTTGTTGAAGACGACGACGAAGAGGAAGACGCGGAGGAGGAAGTTGTGTAAGTGTGAGTAAGTGAGTTAGTAAACGGAGTAGCGATATGGAGATGATGGATAAGGTCCGATAAAGTTGTGAAGTGAGCGACGGTAGTGAAGGAGATGAGAGACTTGAGTAACATGAAAATGATGAGAGGGAGGATAATTTCCCGAAAACTATTGTCAAACTTTGTCGCCAACGTCGTCTCGTTTGCCTCCGAGCACAGTCGATAATATTCAATAATCATGTATAAATATCGATTTTTTTTTTCACCAACGACAAAGTTTTTCCTTCACTCTCTCTCTCTCCCTTTCGCTCTCTTTAGTTGAAATTGTGTATGCATGAAGGCATACATTATAATTCAATATTCCATAGAGTCCATGGCCTTCCGTTTCATATACATGACCATGTTTACCTGTACATAAGAACCATCCATATACTTACTTATATTTATTTTTTCTCGAGTGTATCGGCCAACATCTCAACTCTTTCCTTATACATATCTTACGTATACATATATATGAAAACATCCATGTTTGCCTTAAACTCACTTTTCAATTTCTTTGTTAATAAAGGAGCCGCAAAAAAAAAATATTTATAGCTTCACCTTGTATATAATGACAAGATATTTTGTCTGTATACTCATGAGCCAAAGTCCTACACAGTTCAGACTACAGATACACATATATGGAAAATGTAGCCACAAGAAAGGAGAAGTACAAAAAGTGGGAGAAGAAGAAGAAAATATTGTGAAGGAAAAATGTAGTGATTTCTTGCGAATTCTCAACTCGTTCATTCCTTTGAAATCATTACAATTCATAACGGGACGCTAGAAATTCGCTTGGTCGCAAGATCTTGTTCAATATGAAAGACGGGCGAGAGACGAAGAGAGAAAGAGAGGGAGAGAGAGGGAAAGATATGGAATGTAAAAATAGTTGAGAGTACGACCAATTCCAAATACATATACAAAGTCATCCCGATCGACCGAAATTTTTCCTTTTTTTACTTGATTCAATTTTTCCTGTCGGCATGGTCACCAGACAGGACTCATAATAAGCCCAAGCTTTTGTCAACTTCTTTATCCAAAAAAAAAAAAAACGAAAATAAAGAAAGAAAGACCGAATGAACGAGCGGACGGGACAGACGAACGAATGAACGAAAAAAAAATAAAAGGGAGTAGAAAAAGAGAAAAGAAAGTCCAATTGATAATTAATTCGGCATACTTATTTATGTATGTATACGCTTGCAGAAAAGCATCTCGTTCCCACTGTCCCCCTGTCTATCCATTTGAGTTATAATCAATTTTCTCAAGTTGAAGTCGTCTGTGGCTGGTCGATAAAGATTGTCAGTTTGGATGTTGCGTGTGACAACACTGACAATGGCTAGTGGGCGATTATGGGCATTAAATTAATGCAGAGAGATCATTAGGAAAGGCGCTAGGGCTTAGCGAACACCCGCTTAATGGCCACATTCGTTAGTGTATGCTCTCCGAGTCTCTCACTCTCACTCACTCTCTGTCTCTCTGTCTCTCTGTTGGTGTATGTATATACACAGGCCTAATATACACATCCAGGCCTCTTGTGAATATCTTGTATACAAGCGAGAGACACAACACACACACACACACAAACAGAGTTACATATACATTGAGTAGTCTTCAAAATGTATAGCTTGAGCATTTCAAACTGCCACATTGTATTTATATTGTACATCGTACTCACATCGTTCGCTTGTTGCCGCCGTCCGCTCATTGACTTGGCATGAAATCATGTCATGTTAGAATACATCATATGTAGACTTCCACAACTTGCACACACATGCAACTTGATTCTCTGTCCACGCGGTCTATACGTTACAACCAGCCACAATGTGTAGACGTAGACGGATAGGAAGTTCGTTAGTTAATAGTAAGTACCTACCTGCATGTACTCACGTTCTCTCTCTCTCTCTCTCTCTCTCTCTCTCTCTCTCTCTATCTC
>JAIUND010000426.1:0-72794 GCA_034699125.1 Gisinianus flammeolus | reverse complement strand
TTCCTATCATCGTTATTTTCATATAAAGTTGTAAAAAAAATAAAAGGCTGAACTTCATTTGTATAATTTGCTATATTCACATACCCATCCATCCTTAATTTGACTTAAGTCCATTATATAGGCCGATCCCCCAACTTGAACTTTATCTAATGAGTCGACTCGAATAAATTATTATGAGGATAGACAGTCGGAAACAATTCCTTGGCCTTAGCACATCTACATTTTACACATCCTTGTCGATTCCAAAAATTTATTTCACATTTATCCAGCATCGGCAATATCCCGGAGCAGTAAATTTTATCCTTTCCGCCATATTTTGTTGACAGAAT
The DNA here is from genome assembly GCA_034699125.1 of Gisinianus flammeolus. Lineage (NCBI taxonomy): Eukaryota > Metazoa > Arthropoda > Collembola > Symphypleona > Katiannidae > Gisinianus > Gisinianus flammeolus. The sequence goes on along the minus strand of JAIUND010000426.1, from coordinate 72,465 downwards.
GGCACAATAATCGCACAGTGACTCGTGTCTCGTACCAATTTCCCATCCACAGACTTTAATTCCAGTACGATCAACCTACAGAAATCAGATTAAAAATACTTATAAGCATCTTGAATTGCCACTTCTCGGCATTAATTACCAAAAGTAGATTTCCAATTACTTAAATATACTTACTTTCAATACTGCATCGTATTTATTTTGAGAAAAGGAGGTCCATCTACTAGTCGGCACTTGCTCATCATTTTCTTCCTCCTCCTCGTCATCACCATAATCTTCTTTATATAACTAAAAAATATACAATAATTGATAATTATTATTTACAATTATCATGAACTTTTAAGACACATAATAAATATGTAAAATGGGTTGAAAATATTATTATTGCTACCTCTTTGTATTTAAGTTGAAGAGCTTCCCTTTCTTGTTTTAATTTTTCTCGTTGTCTTGTTTTTTTCTCCACCTCATCCGCCAATTTCTTATCCAGAGCAATATTTTTCTTGATTTTACCTCTTAATTCCTCTTTCAATTCCGCTTCAGATTTACTAGATGATGATGAATCACCCTTTAATTTCTTTTTCGGTCCCATACTCACTTAATTACAATAATAATAATATTATTATTCCCAAAAAACTCGAAACGGAATCAAAACGTTTTACGGGAGCTCCTCTCATGACGAGATACGTTTTCAGACAAAAAAGTGAAAGGGGGCTTCCGAATCCTGTCTCAACAAGTTTTTCGCCTTCACATATTGCAAAATCAATTTACCTCATTGTGTCACACTGTTATTCTCTAATGAATACGAAATTCTTTTTTCTTATTTACTCGCGACCAAAGTATGGCTTTGATTTTACTTTATACTATAGATTCTAGATGTTATGAAATGTTATATACCATAATAATTAATATTGTGTAATATATGTCTTGCATTTGTCTTGTGTTCACAGAAAAGTTGAAAGATATTTTATTATTAAATATTAAAAATATTATATAACATTTTTCTTGCAGACTCTAGCAATGCTAAATTCGATAAGGAAAAAAATTGGACCAGATTTAAGTCAACTACATTTGAAGGTGTGTATTATATTTATATATGTGGTTTAGCTATGAAGAGAGTTGGTTGATAAGTTGTTGGCCGAAGTCCTGTCATGCAGATACCAAACCCAAGTTATTAAATACATTTACCAACAACGGCATCAAACTCAGACAACATTAATCCTATTTATTTTTTTATAATTTATATTATCACATCACTTACTATTAATATATATAAAATATATATTATATAAATAATAATAATGATAATACATGGTATATAAATAATAATAATACATATGTTGTGCATTTAGTTTCAAACATTATTTACAATTTCTCAGTATACGCGCGACTACGTTCACAACTTACAACCAACTCTTCATTTTCTATCTTAAATATACAAAGAATTTGCAATAACCTAAAATTAATATTAACATTTTATTTGCTTCGAATTTGAAGCCATTAGTTCATCAAATATGTTCAACATTTAGTGCAGTTTTCACTGGCAAAACTCAGGTGAAAAACGTTGAATTATAATTCAAATTTGCCTTTTCGTTGCCTGTGTGTGAATAATTTGGGATTTGTATTTTATTTTCTGCTGAATGTTTAGGTTCCAGAATTACGCACCGTTTTTGGTGCATCTTTAGCTCATGATGCATACACAAGTTTGTGTGATTTAATTCTTGGAACTGAGTTTGAACAACTCATTCGGGAACTCTACCTTAAGTATGGCGTGGATAACAATTTGTCACCTGTTTACGGTTAGTTGCAAACTGTTTTTCTAAACAATATGGGGTGCTTTTCTTTGTTCTTATAAATTTTATTGAATCCCGAATTAGACCTGACATCGGTGGATAAATCTTTGATAAGTAAAGGGCGAAGGTCAGTTCAACAGCAAAGTAGCAGCTTTGGAAGTCGAAGTTTTGGGAATAGAATTCAAATTCAAGAGGTGTGCCTTTACATTATAGACTAATAATTAATTTTATTGTGAACTTACTTTCTTACTATAGTCTAGAATTATTTCGTTTGTACCTATATTTCTATCTTATGAGTAGCCTGAAGTAAGTCAAGAACCTCAAGAGGAATCCTCTGTAAACTCTCCTGTAGGGAAAAAAGATACTACTCGTCATCTACGGGGAAAGTAAGTTTGATATGATTATCACTGTGTACGTTCTTTTGAATTGAATTTTTAAGCAAAATTATTAACCAATTTTGATGTAAAATGTTACATTTAATTGTCTTGTTTAAATCAACAGTTGGCTTATTTACTGGGACCATGAAGTTGGCAGATTCGAAACCAAGTTTGATTTCAAGCAGATAAAATTGCAAAACGTTAGTCAAAAGGGCTTTTTATCAAATTATTGAGAATGTTTTATCCACACAAGATGTAATAATCAATGCATTATCACTATTATGTTGCTAAACCAAAATATGATAACTATTCTAATTCCAATTCGGCAGTTTGTTGGTCATACCGGAGCTGTAAGGGCAATTTATGTCCTCAATAATGAGAATAGCTTTTTAACAGCAAGCAAGGACAAGTGTGTCAAATTGTTTTCTCTACGCAATCAGGTATAACTGTATACCTAGTAATAGTAAATGTTATCTCATGAACATTAGCACAACACTCTTAACTTAAGAGTCTTAAGCAATCATTATACGTTTTCACTTCATCTTTATATTGTAATAGGGAGATGAAGTAACGACAGCCAAATGGACATATGCCAATCACAAGAAATCCGTACTCAGCGTAATTTTCAATGAAGAACTTCATTTGGCAGCATCCACTGATGGGTTTATACATGTGTGGGATCCGTTTGTAGGGAAAACTGTGAGAATTCTTGATCAAAGGAATACAAAAGGAATTATTTGTAGTTTGAAAAGCTTGGACAATTCTTTTGTGGGAGCTGGAATAGATAGCAGTATTCACATTGTAGATCCAAGAACTTGTCATTCCTTTGAAATGAAGGTACGTATATGCAACTTGTAAATTGTGCACAATGTTTGAAATAATTTAACTGTTAACATTATTCTAGATTGATTTCATTTAAATGTAAATTATATGTATACATATATGTACTAAACTTTTGTACAGATTGGGATTGGACAGAATAGTGGGTTGGTTAGGTAAGTAGATGATATTTTAAATTTTGGAAATGCTTACATATACAAGCTTGAATTTTGAATAGTACTGAGGGATTTGGTATTTTTCTAGATGTATGTCCGTGTCACCATCTCGCCAATTTGTGTCTGTCGGTCACTCATCTGGAATGATAAGTACTCTAGACTTACGAAATGGAACGTTGTTGGGTTCATGGAAAGCGCACGAAGGCGAAATTCTTCAACTGATGAATTTTCCAGACAATCGTCTCATTAGTTCGTCGTTTGACCAGAACATTTCTGTTTGGAATATGGAAGAAAATCGTCTCGCATTTCACATGAGGTTTGATTTCATTGCTTGCACTTTGTAATATTCTGTTTTTTTGTAATGGATGAAGATGGATGGATTCTAATCATCTTTTTGTTTCTTGATAATTTAATACCTTTTCTGCAAATAGAGGACCAACAGAGCCCGTTCATTCCATGTCTGCCTACGAAAATGAATTGATTACTTGTACAACATCCAATCGAATCGGAGTTCATAGCTACATCGACCCGAATTCTACTTACCCGAATTCCGGTTTTTCATCAACTCGTCTCCGGTCGGATACATTTAAAGGTATTGTAACTACCATGACTCTTTTACCACTGAACCAAGTTTTACTAGTCGGCTCAGATTCTGGAATAATTTCTCTACTCTGTTAAGCAGCTATACAGCTGGAATTTCACTATATACATAGTTCAATATATGCATCCCTTGAATGTTGATGAAAGCTATATAGGTTTCAGGATTTTTTTAAAAATATTTACTCACTTGAATTACATATTTGATATAGTACCAAAAATTTATCTCATTTTTAACCATCATTATAATGATGGCTAAAGTTAGGTTCCATAAGATAATGCATCATTTATTTTAAAAACTCAAGCTGTGTTTATTTTTAGCATAATACTTATTTTTGTTGTAGTCATGCGATTGCTCTGATATTTAATTATTACTTATCCAAACAAAATACTCATATAATCAAGTGCGTGTTAAACATATTCAGCCGCGATATAAAACACAATACATAAAAATAAGTTAAGTACACAACAATACCTGTGCGGTATAAAACATAATAGATTTTTCAAAATTTGTAAGGACTTCTTACTATAAGGAGTAAATATATTTAATACAGTATGTGCGTATAACTAATATACTTGTTTACTGCCAATATAGGAACAATTGAACTGTTAAAAAAACGAGAATAATCAATGAAATGTAACGAGTTCCTTATGAATTTGTGGATGAAATGTAGGTGTATGATATATATATTGCTTGCCAAATTTAAAATTAAGTTATTACGTCAATTAAATACAAACGTTTATATTACTGTTAGAGGAACAAGAATCTTAATATTATATATTATTATAAATGAATTAATGATACATCTGATTGTATTTAAATTATTTCAGTAAATTGTCGTGTATATTTATGCATATAATCGTGGGAACATTTTAATTTATTATTTATTATTCATATATCAAGAATAGAAAAAGAAGAGGTTTATACATAACACTACAGAAATGTGAAATATGACTTGGTCACAACATAAAGTTCTCATCAAAGGGAATCTATTACACATTAGAAGAAATACCTATTCGATGGTTCTCATATTACAAACTCGTATTTGGTATCTTTGATATCTGACATTTACAAATATGTATAAGTTATAAGATTCAGGATTGCAACTGTAAATGAAAAACTATATACCGTTTTGTCAAAAGAGATTATCGTACTGTGTTACAGAAATTATTACTACAACGAGTATATTTTAAATTATTTTGACTTATGACCTTTGTGGTCACCAACGGTCAAATGGTATCTAGAATGGACTATTCATTCCTAGTTTCGTTCCTGAAAATCAAATTTAATCATTTCATCATTAATAATTAATAGTATGTATGATGCGTGTGGAATGTGTAGGAATAACAACAAACTAATATAGTACGAGCAATATCCACATATATGTGGAATTTTGGAGTATTTTTTAGAAATATAATATTATTTAATATTAATGTAAATATTAATAAATCCAAATCACCGAAATCCAATCTTGCCCGTTTCACTGCGCGAATGTTAATTTTTATTTCTTGTCTCCTCAAAAGTTCGTTGAAAGCCAATAGAACAATTATCCATACGAAACCCCATATATATGAAAATGATGGGACGAGCAAGAAATTCTTGAACGAACGGATTTTGATTAGTGTGTACAGGCTTTGTAGTACCAGGCTAACAAAATAAAATAATTTTTTTAAATTTACATGAATAACAATTGAATTGTAATTTAATTAATAATCAATGCATGAGCGAATAATAATCTTCTTACACCGCTCCTGATGTCCCCAACCAAACTCGATTAAAAATTGGATTTTTATGGCATAAGAATTTTGAACGGTAGACGAAACAGGAGGAGATTGCAACTGAAATTAATCATTATTTTTAAATTTGACACACAGTTGTGAGCTTCGTTAATTCATATCAGTACAATATACCAAACTCAATTAATCAGTGCTAACAATAATTTTAAGTACCAAAGTAAAGTATAAGAAAGAAGAGACTGTATTGTTGAACAAAGAGTAACTTGTCCGAATTTTCACAACCCCAGTTGGACACACACTGTAGAGGTGGATTTGCTGTCCCTATATATGATTAAAAGGGCGAAACCAGTATTAACATTTAATTTAATTGAAGTTGTCAGTCTTAAAAAGCTGTGTCTGTTCTTTGTACCTGTAATGATATTATTTCCTTTGGGCACAGGGTAAACCCAGGAACAAGTAGAATTGTCCATATCTATATATAGAATACAGGTGAGTCAAAGTTAGTGGCAGAAGTGACATAAATAAGAATGGGTATTTTCACATAATGTTTGTAATGAATTGATTGAAAAACACACGAGGTAACTTACTTTCACAAATCCAAGTTAAATTAAACACAGCCATGAAAATGACATTGACTAGAGACGGAATGAATTTCATTCCATAAAACCAAAAGGTGTACATTGCAAGCTGTAATAAATGTACAAACATTCTTTATGTAGGAAACATTTTAAGATGTTAAAATCATAAAAGGAATATCCCCCATCAAATTCACACTCACTTGACGATCCAAGACCCACTGATTTTTCCAAGAAGCTCTAGACATGACATCAGTCTCTGCCGAAATATTAATTAAAATGCACATCTTGTCATTATTAAATCAAACTCAATTCTAGAGTCTTTATCCTCAATAGGAAAATGAGTAAATTTTATATATTTTTGTAGGTAATTTAGATTACCGACTCTATCCATGATAGAAAATCCCAAACCCAAACTCATGAGAGGTACAATGAGTGTCACAATCCATACAGAGTCACCCAAAGTATAGAGGGGCGGAAGTAGAATAAGCGTTGCTACCAAACCCAAAACAACGAGAGTGACTTGACAGCAACACCAGAATTGAAAAGTATTTCGAACGCAGTTGTTCATATAGTGTCGAGCTTCTCCGATGAGAGGATAAAATGCAATTTTCTCACTTCGTTTGAAGAATAAAGAACAGGGGAGGGATGTGAGGAGCATGGAGACTTCCGTGGGACTGGGAAATGTTGGAATGTACACTTGTTGCTTTTGACAGGCTTGAGGATATAAGGGCTCCACTCCGAATGATGCATCTGACTGGGAAAATAAATATTTATTCTCCACATTGCACACAGAGCCTAGAACCACGGTCACTTCCCCATAGTCTTGCATTATGTGAACCATCTCCTTGGCATTCTCTGCTGTGCAGTCCGTAAAGAGAGAGACGAGTAGAGGAACACTGCAGTCAAAAGCAAATTACATTTAACAAAAAAACTACTATACCTATTACAATATTCAGTATACGATATAATCAATAAAACTAACAATTTAAGAATAAAAAGAAAAAGAAAACGAGAAACTTTAAAATCAATAAAAAAGTAAATATATGAACACTTGCTTGTCAACATTCTCTAAATGAGGTCGAACTTGCTCAATTCCTCTTGGTAGCTTTGCCTGATTTCAAAATATGGAATATATAATTACAATATCAAATTATTACAAATTATTACAATCATTATAACTTTTTGTTGGCACTCATTTTCAATTACACACTTCGATAAGATGTTGGCTTTACCCTGTTTGACATGTCAAATCCTAACGGAGTATTTGGATGCTCGACTATATCATAAACTTCTCCACCGAATGACTCGGTTGGTGTCTCAGAGTCGTGACGTCGTTCAAACTTGCAACACCCTTCAGCAAAGCGTACAATCCTCTCGTTGCTCAGTTGATCGATGCCATCCGTGCATGCTGTAGTCAGTTTGACCAGTTCCGGGACGGACGAACTAGAACCACGTCTCAACTCGTTAAGTCTAGCAGTACTCTTATTCACTCCGACATGCATCCCTGGCCCGACTCCTCCAGATGTTCCCATCCCACCAAATCCAAATCCAGGTAAATTAAAAAGTTGATGATGATCTTGAAAATCCATGTCACCACCATCTCTCGACTCGTCCGACTCATTATAGTCCCGATGAGCTTGATTACTCAGACTAATGTGACAATTCCAACCAGACTCTAAACCCATTTTCTCGGAGAAAACTCTCGATCGAAGTTCATTCTCTTTGGAAAAGTGAACAAAGCGAATGCAGGCTGTATCTAATTGTTCTACGAGCTGAACAATATCCATACATGCTTGATATTGCATCGTGACCATCCCCAAGAAAACTTGTCCATTCTGAACTTCAATTGATCCTTCCAAATCATTCTTTTCTCCTTCATTACGGGTGGTGGACAGAAGACAGTCTGTGGATTTAGTTGTGTTGCTGTAGTCATCATAGGGTAGAAATTGAAGTCCTTTTGATGGAGCTAACTCTGTGTACTGTGTGGCTACTTTACGTGACACCTTAGCTGTGAGGGGCTTGTAAGAAAAAGCTGTACAAATTGAACTCAGGGAAGTCCTTTGGTAAAAATCCAAAATAAATTTCCGCTCCAAATCAGTTAATACTCGGAGGTCTTGACCATCCCAAAAATCCTCACAAGTGTCCAATATTAAGTCTCCTGTCCCCTGTTTAAAAATTAATACAAGTTAAAATGACATATTTATGTGCATTTCTTCATACCTGTCCTTGTTTTTTAGTAACAATAATTTATATATTTACTTACTTGTGCCATTAATTGTAAACCACGGTCCTGAAAATCACAAAAATAACATCAAAAAATAAATTTTACAATTGAGTTTAAACTTTAAAGTGTCACTGAGATTATCCAGATGAAAAAGATGAATCGAGTTCATGTGGAAATTCATCTTGAATGAACGAGAGTTCAGATTTATTAAAATGTGTCCCGATTCCAGAAGGGAACGTCAACACTTTTCTTGGAAAATCAGCAAGTTTTGGGCTGGACTATCTCAACTCATTTCCTTGTTGAACAATGGAGAAGACAAAAGGTAAAAACTCACCATGCCAGCTCTCTCCTTCACCACGATACTCATCATATGTGGAAATGGGAATTTTATCTTGGCTCTGGATAATTTATCCCTGGATATTTCATCAGATCCCTAGTAAACAAGTACATGTAAAGTTTCCACAATGTATAATATTTGAATTACAAATAATGTGCACAAAGACATTTTTCATCTATATCTCAATAACAACTTACAATATGTCTAAAGCTACAAAGTTCTTCTTCGAATTGGAAGCAGCAGGTTGCTTTCTCTTCAAAGCCAATCATTCGGGCGACTTCACACAAACATCTTCGTCCTGTGACTGGAACGACAAGATCATCTTCCGGGTTATTAAAAAGTTCTTGTGATATGTAGGCATGGAAGGAGGAATATGCTGCTCGAGTCTCCCAGTTACAAGTATTTAATAAAATATTTAGTCCAAGTGGTTTCAAGCTATTCAAATGGGACTCCCAGCTTGGGTCATCAAAATGAAGCTCAAATGCATTATTATTGTCATGAGTTATGTCCAGCACTTCCGGCTCAATCTGTTTATCCGGCTTGCTTTTGAGGAAAAATATTTTGTCTGCCGTCGGATTCGGCCAACTCAAAATCCCTTTCTTGTCCACACAGCAAAGCGCCTATATTTATAAACATTGTTATTGTAAACAAGTAATTAATTGACTTAAAAGGTTACAAATCGTAATTTTATGTATGATTTTAGTTATGAAACATAACAATGACAATATAGTTGTACCGTTAGTGAAGCGAGAACATGAAGGAGTCCTTGAGATCGATGAAGCGTCTCCTCCTTCCCACAAAAGAAACTGAGAACTTCGTGCAAAATCCTCCGCACTCTCACATCATATCTCTCTGTACTATCAAACTCGGAATCTTTGGCAAGTTGAAAGAGAACATGAATTTTAGCATTTCCAATTGCATGAAGGAGATACCAAATAAATGGGAGAGCAATGGGTAGGAGTGGGAGAGTATAGGTAATCGGTTGCAAAAGTATAACTTCGGACCAGGGAGCCACTCGAATCCCTAACCAGAGTGGTAAGTAGAAGAGCCGAACGAGAGAAAATGCAATGAAGATCATGAGTGAGACGGGTAGTATAATACATTCAATAAGACGATTGATAATTCCATGTCGTTCCTTATTATAGAATGTCGATGGTTTACTATTCATATTCTTGAGATAGTGTTCGATAGCTGAAACATATGGAGATTCTAATACTATGGCTTTGTGATTTGTGAGTGGGCTATGAAGTTTTGGAGGGGGTGTGAGGGACTTGCCCTGATTCGGTGTGAAGATCGTTCCAGCATCTATAATGATTTCCTTGGACTGTCAAAAAATAATTAAAACGAAATATCACACACACACACACACACACACACACGCATAATTTAATAGTATATACCTATATTTAATATAGTATATACTTTAATTGAAGAATGTATACTTATAATTTAACTTTTGTGCTTACATCATCCATGATTTGGCACTTGGCAATAATTTTCTGAGCGGGTAATAAAACTACCATGTCCCCCGGAACTAGAAATGACCATGGTACATTGACTAGTTTTCTATCTCGATAGCACCATTGCATTGTTATACAAGGTGAAAACGGGGTGTATAAATCCGGATAATTCTCTTCCGTCCATAAATTTTCTACATTTCGTACAAGTTCTGTAAAAAAAAATATACACAAAAAAAAAGTGAGTGTCTGAACTTTATTTCTTTTGTCCTATTTTGTCAACCATGGGATACTTTTCATGAACTCTAAGGCCTCTGTTTAACGTAGTTCTTATAGTAGAATAAAATGGTTATGTAACTCAAACTCTCTTTTTTCGTTACACACATGAAATTGGCCTTGAGAGGTCACTGAATTTTTTGACATCTCAAGGGCAAACAGTTAATTTTTTTTAGGGACACCCAACAACAACATTAGTCAGTGACTCTTCTTCTGTCTCCCCAATTTTTTTCGTTAAAGTTTCGGACAGGGCACCAAAAAGACCGAATTGTCGTGAAAAACCTGGTTCCGGTCAAACTACCGGGTAGTTCCTACCCGGATTAAGGTTTTTTCCAAAATCAAACACCCCTTGTGTGGTCAATATCTATCTTTCTATCTGTTGTATGAACCTTTACTAAATAACTTGATACCTGAATAAACGCAAATCAATCTACGACGTCTCATCAAGATCGGAACAAGTTTGGACTTACCCCGACATTTTGTCCCGATAAGTCCAGACACCGAAACTATGAAAAATCACCTACCCCAATGGGGAGGAATTTTGAAAAAATTCAAATGGAGTCCCCATACTCATTTCATGAGTACTTTCAGAAAAAAAATACAACACCAGGAAATTCAGACATGCTCTACACTTCTCAGTCTACAATTTCTCGTAATACGAGCCTCGTATAATACTTTTAGAGGAAATGGGAGTACAAACCTTTGGAGATTTCAATAGTTTTTTCGATTTTTACTGGAAGTTCATTTACTCGTTTGTAGTTTTCCCAAATTTGCAAAGCAATATTACTAGATGCCAAAATTAGAAGAGCCGTCGCCTCTGGTAAAAGTTTAGTCCATCTGAGAAGAGTTTAATTATACATATTGCATTATTTAGAAGTATTTAAGCACTTAATAAGAATGAATTGTGATGAGATTAAAGTGCATATATATATGTATATAAATCTTACATTGGTGTGTAATTGGCAGAATATAGAATAAGGATTAGTAGAAATTCAACCAACAAGACGAGAAGGGAACACCATGATAAAATTGCATAGTGACTGGTCGTGGAAAATGACGATGAAATGACTTCTCTCCAATTGCTTGAAAATGAATTTAAAATAGGCATAACATAACTTTGAATATTAATATTGTTTATCACCCGGTAATAAGTACATGCTACAGTATTAATTGTGATATAAGTACATTTAAATCTATTGTCCTTACCTTCCTTTCTCCGCCCGATAGTTGTCTACGGTCTCAGTCAGTCCAGTAAAAAGTCTGTCAAACGCTTCCAGCGTAGACAGTCCAGTGTAGCCTTTCCAACTATGTCGTGCGTGCATTTTGATTAGAATGACAATAAACTCTGTCGTAATATGAACTTTTTGTACTGTCAACTGTCAACATATCACATGAATAATCTGAACAACTCTTCATCATCATATACTTTTGTATAACTGGAAAACTTTTGTACTCTCTCTCTTTCTTCGGTACGTCATCATGTCCATTTTATACAAATTCGCATTACACACTAATACTGCAACAACATCACATCTACATGGATTGATTTCAACGAGAAAATGTCAGTCACTGATATTGATTTAATTTTACATTATTTATATTGTTTCTTCATTTGCAAAATTTAGTGTGTGAACCTTCTATTTTGTATAATCAATAATCGTAAGTATTAGTATTATCTCTCATGCTCTCCATGAATATCACAAATATATAACTATACACACACTATAAAATTACATGTATACAGTTAAGAAATATATCTATAAGATATGTGATTACAAAAGTTATTTTTGGTATAACCTTTGGCCTTTGTGACTTTGTGTTTTGTTCCCTTATTTGAACGAATATATGTGAATTTAAAACTTACAATACTTTCTTGTGTATTGTATAGGTACTTCGATATTTTAACGTCGATTCGGATTCTCTGTTTATATAAATCAATCGCAATGAAATTAACAATAAAAAAAACCGGAACTCGACAAATTCCAAATTGAAAGTTTAAAAAGTGTAAATGAAAAAGGTTCAGCGCGTTGCAACGATGGTGAATTTCTCTCAAAAGCTTTGAAACTGTTCGCTATATACCAAAACCTTAGAATTTATTATGGCATTTCGTGGATTACCTGCATGTGTATATACATACGAAAAAAAAATTTCCAGTGATATCGGTCATATTTGCAATAGAATTAGTTATGTGTGAACATTTCATATATTTACATTTATTTGAATTTTAACGACTTGTATTCCTCAGGAATTTCCTCTGATTGTGAATTTACATATCGGATTACCATAAGAGTAAATAATTCAAAGTTCCATGTACATGTATTTATAAGGTATAAATACATAATTATTTAGTTATTTATCTGAAATGCAAAGGAAAGTATCTTTATGTCCTATTCCATTTGGTTAGTTTGCGTCGCATCAAAATTTGATTTTATCCATCGACTCTTTGAAATTTTTATCAAGAGACGCGAGCATGTTGTTTTCGAATTTTGCGACTTCGGCCTCGGACTTTCCTTGTGGTTTGAAAGCGTTGAGTTCTTTCAGTGCGTCCTTGTACGTTAACGAAGTCTGATCAGATACTGTACTCAAAGCTTCCTCAATTTTTTTCTTAAATTCTGGATAACTTTTTTCCATATCGTCCTTTGACTTCTTTGTCCAAGCGTTATATTCTGAGGTTATTTTATCTTTAGAGTCATTATGAGCTTTCTTCAACTTCTCCAACAATTCCCCATGAACTGCATTTGCATGTATAGGTATTTGTTTTCAATTTGAATCCCCAAAGAAAGTAAGTATATATGTACATAATATAATAAATACAAAATACACTTAAGAATCAAAACAATGGAATCTTGTAGCGAGGAAAACCAAAAACGTATTTATCTGTACGGTACAGACTGTACCTTTCTTAATTTGAACTAAAGCATCCTGCTTTCCGTCCGCTGCCAGCTTCTTCATCTCTTCAAATTGTTTCTGTGCTAAAAATACACAATTTTGTACATATTTTTTTTAAAAAAAGACAAACAAAGGGAATGAATTTAACCACAGCTTTATATTAATTGCATGCGGATGATATGTAAATGAACCTGAAGAGACCAATGAACTCCAAGCTTCAGCACTACCCGCCGCAATGTCGTCTGTTTGCTTTTTAAACTATATGTAGGATGCAAAAAAAACTACCAAATTAATTTATTATCCCATGAAACTTTAATATTTACATAAATCAAAGATTGTCGAGCATCATTACAGCCGCTATCAGGTCATTCATTTTGTCCGCTGCCATATTTTCACAAGGAAACAGAGGAATTATATATGTAGCTCAACAAAAATAAAATGGGGCTAGCAAATAATAATATAGAGTTGTATAACTTTGAGTAATTCCTCGAAGCGAGTGGCCGAAAAAGGGAAATCAAGACAACAAAAGTGCAGTGTCAGCATAATATATGAAAGTACTAATAATGTCGTAGTGCGGTGTCTGGCTTTGATACATGTTCGAGGTCAACATAAGGTTCCAGATCGTTTGGTTCCTGTGGCAATAAATAATTAATTTTGCCACACTAATGAAGTGTATCAAGCAAGATCAAGTACGTCACGATCGTTTTGTACATTCAACATTTGTCAAAAGTTGTGAAGTAAATCATAGCGTGAAAGAGGGCATATATATGAAAGGAAAAATTCCCACTCGTCCTTTTGTTACATATTTACTTGCAAAATGCGTTTTATTTCTTCTTTAATATAAATAAGTGGATTAGTGATTGTGAGGTCACTTCATTCTACATCTACATGTACAATTCATTCATTGAAAGACGGGATATTCATCTTGACAAGCTGGCATACACCCTGAAACTCCATAGCCTCCACAAAATCTACAATCCTCTTGATTTGCATTTGTTACTCCCGTCTTCAAATCTAAAAAATGATTCTCTTCAATTTCTTCACTTTTGACGTAGTCAAAGACTGTGTAGCCTGGTCGTAGTCCAATTACACATTCCTTCTAAAAAAAAAATACACAAAATTTGTTTACTAGATTTTGTATTTTGTACATATACATATTTGTATTTGTATATTTACCGTTAGGATAGAGAAGACGAGGAAAACGTTGAGAGAGAAACAGGAAATCGGGCGAGATTTGATTCTCATTTTTCATATAGGTAAGTACATATATCCTTTAAAAAATATACGATTGGAGAACTCTCGTGTGCGAACTGCAAATTATCGTTTGTTTTCATTAATTTTTTCATTCGATTGAATGGACGGTTGTGAGTTTCCAATTGGAAATCTGATTCTGAATAGAAAAACAAATGTCATTTGATCAAAGTTCTACATAATGATCATTCAAATGAATGAAAAGTGATTGCATATGTTTACATGGGCGCGCGCATTCAGCAGTGGAATTTGGTCTTCCGCATTTACACTTCACCATTGTACTCGTACGTCTAAAACTCTCTCAATTCACAGTGTTCAATACATGCAGTTTGTATGGTACAGGTATATATCAGGTAAGTAAGGGCATGGTTGTTTACTTCTAATTTTGGACACAATACTGAGAGTAAAAATAAAGTCAGCTGTGTATACAGAATGTGGGATTTTCGGCTTCATAACTTTTCCATAGGTATACTTTAATTGGTTATGCAAAGTTATGCAAAACATCGGAAAACGATCAAATCAATATTGAGATTCTTGAGTCATGCTATGACTTGTACCTGATGAGTATGCCTATGCTTTGAATTTTAGTCGAGTGTACATTTGTGGGACAACTTCCGTATTTACTTTTGAGTTTGTGTAGTCAGAATGTTAGAATTTCAAGCCAAATATATCAACTTGAAATTTGGATGTCTCGCAAAAAGTATATAAATAAATGTACAAAACCCAGAGAATTTTACTCAATTTTTGAATTGTACGTATATATTTTCAATTCATTTTGCATTTTTCTTTCACGGAAATTGGGATACTTTTTTAGTTACCGATTTTTCAGTTTAAAGCTATTTCATTATGTCAACATATCATTTTATAATCTGGAGGAAATTACTGGTTTTTATACTAATCATCTATCTAACATTTTGTCCACAAGTTGTACCATTAAATATACCGGACGAGATTCCATTGGTAACCGAGAAGAAATTGTCTGTGGATCATTATAGAATTGTTGGGGGCAATGAAACGAGGGACGCTCCTTTTGTTGTCAGTTTACGACGAAATAAAAGGCACATTTGTGGAGGAACCATCGTCAGCCAAAACTTTGTACTTGTAAGATATTCAAAACAATTTTTTTCAAATGCTTATAAATATATATACTGCTTGAAACGATAGATCATTTATCATATGAATGTCTTGATATTTTTGATGGATAATTGTTTCTATGTATACGACCATCTTTTTAAATAGAGTTCTGCTCATTGTGCAGTGTCAGCAAATATCCATAGTTTAACAGTAATGGCTGGAGAGTTTAATATTCACTTGAAGGATGGCACAGAGCAAGAGCGAAAATTGTCTAGAATTATCGTTCATCCAAAATTCCTTGACAATACACTTGCAAATGATCTCGCTCTTCTCAAAGTCATCCAACCATTTCATTTCAATTCCGCTGTCCAAAAAATTGAGCTTGCACCCTCAGGCCATACGGCCACGGGTATATAAATTCAGTGATCACATATTAAGATCATCAGCTTTTTTTTTGAATTATGAAGTTTTATAGTTTTATAGTTATTCTGAATTTCGTTTGTGAATTGAAGGTGAAGCTGAAATTTACGGCTGGGGCAAACTTAGGGAAAACGGTCGACAGTCGGCTAAACTACAAAAGGCCACCGTGACCATACTGACAGACTCTGAGTGTCGAATGTTTCTGGGTGATGGGGATGTCAACTTTGATGAAAACACGATGATCTGTACTGGAGGAAATTGGACTCGAGATGCCTGTCAAGGTATTTTGAAAATACCATTTTCACTATATGTACAATTTACAAGTTTACCATATATACAATAATACAGTCTAATGATTCCTGTGAATTTTCGCACATGCACATGTATACAGGCGATAGTGGCGGGCCACTGACCTCAAATGATATGGACCTCCACAGCAATTACTTAGCTGGAGTAATTTCGTTTGGATACGGATGTGAGAATTATTCACCATAAATATCATTAAGTGTATATACTTGTGTAAGAAACGTATATGTAAAAGGATTTAACATGATTTATACCTAATTCTGAATGAAGGTGCGCGAGAGAGAATGCCTGGCGTGTACTCGGAAGTCTCACAGTTCAAAGAATTTATTTTGGAGCACATTGACATTTGAGAGTTTTTATTCAAAATAGTAAATACAAAAGTACAAAATATAAATGTGAATTAGTCATTAGCTTCGAAGTAATAATTACTTAACTATATATATAGTTAGTACTGCTCACTGTCCGTGACAAAGACATTCACAGTCTTGGCAATCATAGTAAGGGAATCCTCGACTTCCACAAATTGTGCTACATTCAGCTTTGGAAAAGCCGCCACAGAACATACAAAGCTCATGTCCGGACGCCGCCGTGTCATTATTTTTATTTGTTGTGTCATTGACATTTTGAATGTGATATTCTTGGGATATTTTGATCCTCTTTTCACTATTCGTCTCATTTTCTCGTTTCTCTAAAGGCTTGTGTAAATCTCGTCCAGCCACCGAGTCCAAATTCATGTTTATCTGTATGCCAACCGGCGTACGTGGGTCAAAATCAAAATTCAATTATTTTATCAGTATATGTATAGTAATTCGGAAAAATATCGTCTGTTCCTCTGTTAATTCAAAAAAATAACTCACCATAATGACGAGAACAGCCAAAGTCCCAGCAGCCAGTGACGACGACAACACAAACGCAGCTTTAATTTCACCCATTATCAAACCGCGGAGATTTTATTTAATTTAATAAGTATAAGGAAGTCAAGTGGATCTCTTAATTGAAGTTGAAATATTTTGGGGGAAAAAGAAACAATTTAAATGGCAATACTTGGGACCATGCTGCTGAATTTATAGAAGACAACCGAGGAAATATATATATATCATTTTCCAAACGCACACACACACACAGAACATTTTTCTCTTATCTCTTTATAAACAAAAGCTTTTTTTATTCAGTATTGGCTACAATTAGTGATAAAATTCCATGATATTAAGTATTTATGTACATTTGTAGGAAAATCCAAAAATTGCAAGCCCACCGGCCAGACCATATGAAAGCTTGCATGAAATCAGTTATCACACACATATAAATCTGTATATTTATTTAATGAACTCTGCTATTATCAATTCCTCCCATTTGATTTCATCTGAATTAGTCTTATTTATTTTATGAGACACAATGCGCCGTGTGTTTTGTTTTTATCACTGATGCGTAAGTACACAAATACATGATAAGAAGAATTGAACCAAGTCATTAGGTAAGTTGATCAAATGGGCAATTACCACTATATAACAGCATGCTTTAATTGTACTTGCTCTAATACCATCTAAATTACAATTAACTCGACGTGAACATGTATTGAATATTGAATAAATAAATATGACGAGTTTTTTACATATTTGTTTTATGTGTATTGACACTATTGACGTACAGCTTAGAAAGGACTCGAGAAAAAAATGATTATCGTCTACATATATAGTTTTGTATGAAAATAAATGCTGAATTACAATAACAATTCAATTCAATTTGTTATCACTGGTTTTTGTGGCGAGTCTGGAAAGTAAGCAAAAATAATTGTTGTCTGACTGATGTCTGGAACAACAATAACAATCAGAAGAATTTACAGGTTTTTCATGTCTATCCGACGAGTATTGGTTTAAAGACTCCGGGTAATATTTTGTCTTTGACTTTCATTGAGTGTTGAGTCAGCACTGCTGACTCGCCCCTTGTTATTGAACACCGTTTTTAATAAAATCGGCTACAGAGTTTTGTTGGAACTTGAATTTAATTCAATGAATTACGCTCACCCACTTGTTCTGGATTCACAAGTTTTCAGTCGCATATAGTGTGTCTTTTTACATTCTGGTAATAGTTGCTTTCTCTGAAGATTTTGGATTTGAAATTGGGAATTTGTCTTTCAAATTCGTTTGGGGTTTATCAGGAGCAAGGAGCATGGGTTTGAAAGTAGGGATACTTTTGCAGTCGGTTTTTGTGTTAAAGTAATTGGTTCGGAATGAAAGCATTTACTATGGAAGATAGAAAACCTGGTTTTTTATCTATTCGACTGGGGAGAACTGTTGGCTTACGCGTTGTTGTTTTGGGTAATTGCGAATTAGTTCTTGTTTTGGTTTTGGTTCGGGTTCGGTATGAAAGCATTGACCATGGAAGATAGAAAACCTGGGTTTTTATTTATTTGACTGGGGAGAACTGTTGGCTTGCGTGTTGCAGGGTTATTTTGGGACATTGCGAATTGGTTTTGGTTTTGGTTCGGCAAGAAAGCATTTACTACATTTACTATGGAAGATAGAAAACCTGGATTTTTATTGTTCGATCCGAATATTGGCTCAAATATTGGCTTGAATATTTGTTGGAGATTGGACAGGAATTCGGATCGGAATATTCCTTTAAGTTTGGGTGGCCTTATGGGTTTGGGCCTTGAAGGCCGTATGTTTGGTGGGAAATCACTTTGAAGTTGAGGTCCAACTTGTGTCTCAATCCATGTCTTGGACAAAGCTGGACGAACGAAAATGTCGGCTGTAAAATCCCATGCACGTTTACCGGACATCCCTTCTTCTCCATCACAATACTCCCTGTCGTTCTTTTCTAAATCCCAAAAACTTCGAATCCCACACATGTACATTTTCCTTCCTTTTCTACACATTAAAGCACCTCCTTGATCCCCAAAACACATGGTCTGATCTTCTCTTTGAAGTATGCCACAGTATAGAAATTGTTCATCCAAATATTTCGCTAATACTTCATTGCCTGTTCTATTTTTCTGTACCATCAAGATCTCTCTACATTCATCATCGTTTTGAATGTTCACGTCGACAGTCTCCAAAAACGTTTCTCCCACACTGCTCTTTGTAAAAATTTCAGATCCGGTCGCTCGAACGTTCCCACTGCTATTCCGCCCCCAACCTGCAAAAAGCCCTGAAGAATTTCCAAACGATATTTCCTCAGAAGGGATTTCAAGTGCCCAAATACTTCCATTCCCTTTGTTCCCAAAATCCCTGAAAACCTCATTCATTTTGATGATGGCCAAAGGATTTTCGGAACTGTACACACTGACATCCATAAAATTTGGATGGAAGATGACTTCAGCATTTTTTTTATATGGACCCTCGTCCTCGGTGAGAATGAGCTGAAAATATTTGAATCGTTTCCGAGCAATACAAATGAGGAATCGATGAGTGTTTGGATTGAACATTCCCCACTGAGCACAGAATGCCGTCGTCAAAATGACTCTTCTGGAATAAATCACACCCGTACAAATATACTGCTCAGCATCTGGGGTAGTTTGGTCCGATTCCTTGGAGTTGTTTTCAGTGTTAGAAGTCGTTGTACTTTCCTCGTAGAGCATCCGGAGTTGAACGTCCCATGGAAATGCCGTATTTTTGTCCACTTCTTCCCGATCTGGGACACTTCTACCAGCCATTGAACAAGTTTGGACCTCAAAACTCCTTGTACAGGCTGTAACATGTAACATTGATAGTCAGAACTGTTTCAAAGCATATATTTTCAGTATTTTTTTCTAAAAATATGAAATTCTTTTACAATCGTCATCGCTATCGTCACATTTGTTCCAACATTTTCACAGCCATCAATAATCGCGACATTCCAGGGGAATGTCGTGACAGGCTCTTGAAGTTTCTTCGTCTCATTATATATCTGTTGGTAGCCGCAGAGGCTCGATGCCATTTTAATACTTAAAAGGGACGTCGAACGACTGTGTCCTATATATTAATACAAGGATAGCATCCGGATTTTATCCTTGTGTGGATTTCAATTTAATTTGTTTCCAATGTTTTTTTTTGCATTCAAGTTTATTTTAGTTTAGTTATTTACCTGGATGTACATGTGAAAATAAAATGAGAAGGAAAACAGAAATCCGGAAAGTGTGAAAATTGAACTTTAACATTATTTTTGATTTTTAATTTTGACATGGTTCAAACGAGCTAAAATTTTGTCAATACATTGAAAAATATAGAGAATGTAGAGAATAAAAAATCCCATTGTTCACAGTACTCCAAACATGACAAATTACAATTAAAATGTAATAAATTGTATGCCTCAACAAGTCTGAAACCTTGACTCAACAATTAAAAAAGCGTTCAAACTTTTGTGAGTACTATATATTTAACCACATATGACTCAACTCGAATGCGTCCACTCACTTTAAACACAAAATTAAAAATTCCACATTCAACTTTTATTATTTAAGAAATATATATATGAGGATGTTCATTCAATTTGCAACATTTGTAACTTGTGAGGAGAACATGATTATCCTTTAAATATTTTTTTTTAATAGGTAGGTACATTATTTATTCAGAGCAGTCAACAGTTTTTTCGTATTTTGATATGCCTAAATCCAAAAGTTTATGTACCAAATATCAAATATCAAATTTTGAGCAGACATCAATTCCTTATATATTCAAAACTACATTATTATAATATAATTGCTGAAGTATCTGTAACAGTTCATTTATAGAGAACGTCTATTTATATGAGAACGCCAACACATTTAATGGATTATCACATATACAATGTTCTTCTTCTTTGTTTACGTATATATTCGTATAGTTATTACTATTAATATAGAAATTCGGCAAGAAAACGCATTTTGTTCAAGTCACTTGAGTATACAAGATAATCTTTGACGAGCTTTATGACTTTTTGGTAGCGTACTCAACCATTTCCGTAGTGCTGTCAAAATCACACCAACAAGAATTATGGCACCCCCAAGAGTGCTAAAAACATTGTCAAAAAAAAAAAAAAAATGTTCAAATTCATTTAAAAACCCCGAAACAAACATTGAAAAACATCATAATTTAGAATTCGACTATAAGGTTCCGATTTCAAAATGACGTGTTCGGAAAACCAAAACCCATGTGGAAAACTGAATTATATATAGCTGTAGCATATTCTCGCCTTGCCACTTGCCATATGCAACAACTTATTCCGTAAACACATTGTCGCTTATGGAGCTCCGTGTTAATTCTGATGGTTTTCCATTTTTACTCAAGTATATACAGCCGGTACAGTTTTTCATGAGCTTTCATCTAATCTCCGAGTTGAAGCTTGTCACAAAAAGAGCTTAATGGCTTTAACTAGCTAACAAAGTACAGACGGAGGATCACTGACGTATTTTGAAATCGGAATTTGATATGTATTTCTATGCACATTCTCTAAAATTATTACCTAAAAAGGTCAGGAATGACGCCCAGGAATAAGTATTGCCAAAGAAAGGCAAAAATGATGTTACTCGCTCGAGTAAGCGACACAGGACCTGCAATATACAGGTAAAGTGTGAACAAATGCACATTATAAATTACGCACTCGTATTATTTATAATCTTTAAACTAATTACTCGAGATATTTAAAAATCCTTTACCAGCTTGTTCATACTGCAATGCAAGAGTCGTACTCGTCTGGGATACAAATACTAGACTGTAACCACAAAAAAAAAACATATTTATCTTGAGGGGAGAAACCACGAACAAATGTAGGATTGTTTTTTTGCAACAAAAACTTCCCATTACAACTTTTTTGTAATGGGAAAATGATCTTTCTTACCAAGCGAGTCCAATGACGATTGGAATGTGTTCTTCTTTGGGTAATTGAAAAACGTTCAAAATGACAGCGCAAATGGAACTGAGAAGCGTCGCCCAAATCCCGAAACTGAATGTGATGAGAGTGAAATGAACATGAGCATTGGCCATTTGTCTCATAAAAATTATGGACATGACAGACATGAAAGTACTCCCCATCGCCAGCAAGGAACCAATCTGAATTATTTTTACAAAATTTAAAATATTCATTATATTCAGAAAGTAAATTATAAATTATGCAATTATAAAAAAGGAGTTTAGTCATTCACTAATAGACTAATAGTGAATGACTCGCATTCTTCTCATTTATTTGTATAGAGCGTTCTTTCTCTCACCAGAAGATCCTGGTCAAAAGAATCTGCCCCAGTCAAAAATGGTGGTTTGGCCACAATACAAACACCTATATATAAAACAAGAAGAAAAAAAATGTTATGATTAACATAAACGTTAAACCCCAATACTTAATGCTGTTATTTTTACGTCATTTCATTGAGGCTTGTACTGTTTTTTTGTTATTGAATTGAGGATGAGCAAAAGGAAGACGACACGAAAACTGTAAACAATGGAAAGATTCCCATTGATCATTGACCAATTTGATAAATATATTAATACAAATAATGGATCCCATTACATTCTTTCAAAAGTTGAAATTATTCCAAGTTGACTATATTTACAATTAATATATTTTATGTGTACTACACAGTATAAACGTTCTTGGGATTTTTCCATTTACCACGATATGAAACAGTTTAAAAAGACTCAACAATTTACATCTACATAAGTTAGAGCTACAAGTCGCAATATAGGTAATATAGGACTATATGTACAGGTTTTTTAGGAAACTTACCGAGGATAGTTAGGAACCCTATCAAGAATGGAATGAAACCACATTTTTCTTTCAGCACAAAGTGCGCAACGATTGACACGAAAACTGGCTGACTCGAAGCCAAAACCTATATATATATATAAAGCCAGAGATTTCAAAATGAAAACAAATGTACAGCGTTTATCATTATCAATTCCAAAATCCAAATCAAATGTTAGCCTTATTTATAGTACTACACAGTCAGCATAGTATAGCACAAAGTTCGATTAAGTATGTATATGCTTATTTATTTATAGTTTACTCACCATTTGATCTGCCAGAGGAATGAATCGTAGTGCATAAAATTGCAAAATGATCGTCGCAAATCCAACAGAAGCTCGGAGCTAAAAAAAAGAACAATAGGAGAAGAAAAATAGGGAGTAAATAAAATGATTTCGTGATTCATATATTACGGTAGGGAAATAATCATCTACTTAATTTGTATGCTATATATAATTGCGGTCATGTTTTTTTAGATTTGGTCACATAGTAAATAAATTTACATGTTCGAAAATAATTCAGACCTGTGTCCTTCATGATTAATTTCAACAAGATAGACGCACCATTAAGTAAATGATCGGTTTGCTTGTGTTCTTTCGACACGGTGGCCAGACAGTCTCAAAAATCCTCTCTTTCTTGTAACAGGAACTGTATATCATCATGGGTATAGCGGGCAGTATAATTCCTTGGAATCGCCAAGCGCACAAACTATATATATTTGATATAATTATGCATAAAAAACAATTACGAATAATCCCATCATTTCAGTACTGCAAGTAATATATTTATATAAAGAATTATTTTAATTTAAAAAAAAAAAACAATTACCTGAACGGATGATACTCTGTAAGATATTTTACGATAAGAGAACTAAGTGAGAATGCAAAACAGGAGAGAAGAGCCAAACTGAGTCCTGTAAATCTGTGACGTCCAGAATTTTCATTATTTTTCTTTTCTTCTCCAGTTCCATCGTCATCTTCGTCTTTCAACTGATCCAGCTCTCCCGTAGATTTTTCCAAATCCAAATCCAAAGTTAAATCCAAATCTGATTCTTCTTTTCCTTCCTGTATAATCATGTCTTTTGTTTGGTTGTAATTATTGTTGACACTGTCATACTGACTTTGTGAGATGTCTGGAGACATTTCCGAGATTTTCCTCATCTCTTGTGATCGCCAAAAAATATTATTTGTTCCACTACCCTTTTCACTTGTACTCACACGACCCACTCCATTCCCGCTAAACGAAACTCGCCCACTTCTACATGAACTTTTGGAATCTCTTTTCAGTCGAGATCTAGAACCAAATTCTCCGAGAAATGAATCCAATTCCTTCGAATGTAAATCTATGGGATCCATATTGAATGTGTTTTTCTATTCAGTTTTGTAACATTCAGACACCAGCTTGAAACTGTTTCTTATTTAATTATCTCTGGAAAGTCGATCAAGAAAAATCGGGTTGCTTTTGTGATTGTATAAATGTATGTACTAAAAAATGTAAAAATATACATCGATTGGAATTCTAATTTCCACAAAGGATTTTCCAGGCTTATTTACCGTTTACTGTTTACGCACTCGTCGTCAGTACACACGAAATATACTTTCTCTCACACACTCACACCACACATGTTATACACTGTCGTCTTCGTCGTCCCTCGTCGGTCGTCCGACTTTAATTGAGCGTATTAATCTAATGACAGGGTGATTATAAAGCTCTCGTTTTATCTCGTTTGCCTATACGCAATATATAGGTAATACCTATTAGGTATGTATGGAAAATATTTAGGAAACAACGCATACAAACAATATGCACCGGGGAATATGAGAGAGAGAAAAAAATACGTCACTGTCATCGTCATTCCGCCTGTCTCTCTGAGTAAGCATATATACTTATATATACAGTCTTTTATGCCTCTTATGTCAACTACAGTATATATAACATTGAGATTGAACACGATGGAATTATGAAATCGAATATCAATTGTCGACTCGACACGTTTCTAATGTTTTCATTTCATTTCCTTGAAGATTTTATTATTTTGTCAATATGAGACGGGCTGTTTACTTCTCGATCTTTTACATTTGATACACAAGCAATAGTTTTATTGGCGAGATTCGAATGAATTTGATACAAATATTTATTATGAATGTGTAACGTGTAAGGAATCATCTGTGATTTATCGTGTTTGGGAATAAATGGGAAGGTCACTGGAAAAATACTTAATGTTAGTATCATTTGGAAATTCAAGAAACTTTCGTTTGATATCATCTCACTTTTGGTACGGTATATAGATGTAATATATATATATATAGGTATATGTATAGTTGTTACATTCTGATGTATGCAGTGCTTACAATGCAAATTCGGCATTTCTTGTGATTTTTCGAGTCGGCAAAAGTGTTTTCAGTTTCCCTTGGAGTTGCATACGGAATACACTTGACTTTGAAAAACGAGAAAATGTTTTTGTTTTCACCGATAAGTATGTATAATGCAAATCTTTTGAAAAATGAATACGAAATCCATAGTAGTCAACCGTGTGTACATTGCAACAGTTCATGTATGTGTCAAAATTCCATTTATATATGATATCTAATCTGAGAAACTGCTTAAAAATATAACTGATAAAAAATGACTCAAATATGAAATATCATGAAAATCATAAATCATAATTGATAAATAGGTACAATTCTATATAGGGATACATAAAATGTATACCTATTGTAGTTATTCACATACGGTGAAAATTTTCACAATGAAAAAAAGTTGTCACATGTAATTCGCAATTTACAATTAATTCAACAATGTTGATTCAACATGATGCGTATTATTATTATCCCCAAGTTCATGATCATGACTTTTATGCAATCATTTTTTATGAGCATGAATACACATCTGTAGATATATATACGATCTATATCAGTTAATTAAACTATATAGGTACTTACCAACTATGTTTCATACACAAACATAGTTACATCTCACTTTCCCCTTGACAGTTCACGTGAATACACATTTTTATTTCGTATGATTGAAAATTCATCAGTTTCAATTGAAACTGTTAGGAAAGCCCATTGGTTGACTTGAAAGCAGACTATATATTATAGTTTTTGGAATTTTGAATTTTATTCTATGTATATAGAAAAAATTCTTCTCAATATCCTATACCCATGTGTGCAAATGAGTATTGGTACTTTCACAGTCTACAGTCTCCTGTTTTCCGGTTTAGAATCTAAACTTTGGATTCAACACAAAATGTTGCATGAAGAATAAACATCAATAAGATGTAGACTAAACTAGTTTCACACTACACATATAAAGTTCGAAGCTTAAATAATAATTTTATTGATAATGCTCTTCCTCATTGTGCAAAGGTATAAGAGTATGTATCTTTAGTTTAGGAGGAAGTATCAATTATCTAAGACATTCTCACCAGGTTGAATACCTGTAAATGGAGGAATTCAACATGATTTACAGATATTTCTCATACTGAGTTCTTATATATATGGAGAAAGATAGAATAGAGGAACCGGTAGTAAGTAGTTATATTTTGTTTTAGTTGATAAAAAGGTCATTACATTCATTTTATTCACTTCCACACACATATCTCACATTTAAGAACTCTAGACAAAAAAAATTGTCAACTAGTATTGTATACATAAGCCTACATTTTATTTGTTTGTACATCGTGACGATTTTTGCTTGAAAATGTTGAACTTCAGTATTTTGCTATTTATGTATATGTATTTATTTTTTTTGTATCGCGTCTATAGAAATCTAAACTTTTGTGGGATATAATATATCGCCGGAAATATTTACAGATGAAAATGAAAAAAAATTCAAAGTAGCGATTGATTATATACGAATATACATATTCAACTCATAAAAAGTCATGAATAGTAAGTATATTTCAACAAATTTGTAGCTGCGGACATCTCAAATCGATTGAATCCAAGATGAAAAGGCAGAGACTCTACAAAATAACACGTTACCACATTTTATCTTTCTACTTTCTGAACCGAAAAACCATTCCAGATAGACTTTTAAATAATTATATATACCTTGAGTAAATTCCTGGGAGACCTTTTCTTCCACATCCGTACCCTAGATTTTGAAAACAATAAGTGCAATACACATAAAATTTAGTACAAGCAAGTACACCGTATGTAAGAGTTCACAATATGATCAAAGATTTTACCCCAAGACACAATACCCGCTAAATATCGGACAGTCTGGCCATCTTTTTCACGATAGACCGTCAAAGGACCACCCGAATCGCCTGGAATTGAGAAAGAGTTTGTAATATCGTACATATATGAATAGAAATGAACAATTAAAAATGAAGATTGGGTCAGCGGCGCACTGTCGATTGTCTGGAGCAGAACTGATTTTATTCATATATACCTTGACAACTGAAAAACAAAAAAAGAGAATATAGGAAAGTTAGCCGCGGAAATATATACGTGTGGATAGATGTTTACACATGCATGTAGTGACGATTCGTCACTGACGAAAGAATTTTTACGAAAACTTATATATATAATATATAATCTATACCTATCTCTACCTCCAGCCAGATCACCAGCACATATCATGACATCCGGCGAATATAGATTTTTCCCAATTTTCAAAACACGCTGACATGTCTTTTGCGGTAGCAATGGAACGGATACTTTTTGAAGTTCATCGGGGATTCGGATATCGTGTTCTTGCACAACACCCCAACCAGTCACAATAGAATCTCCTACGTAATTTATTTGGATAATTAAATACATGTTTATGATTGAGATTGTAATAGAAGAGAAATAAGAGAGAAACTGAAAAGAGAGTTAATTATATTTACCTTCTTCAGAATCATTTTGAGGGAGAGGAAGGATCGGCTGAACTTCCGGACTAAACCGAAATGGTTCCTCTAGTATGAGTAGACAAATGTCATTTTGCACGGATGAACTATTATAGTTGGGATGCTTGAGGATTTTAGACACGGGAATTGTTTGTTGAGTGGAATGCTCGGGTTGGGCAAGATTATGACGACCCGCAGATACTTCCAATCCAATAAAAGTTCCAGAAAGACTACGGAAACAATGAGCGGCAGTGATCACTTTGTCATTTCCTACGATGGACCCACCACAAAAATGGTGACCGTTTACCTGCAAACTAACTTGGAATGGAAATTCATGTGGAGCCGTTTCAATACCGCCCACGATTCTATGTGGATACAAAAGTTGAGTGGAAAGTCCTGTGAAATTATTGTATACACATTAATATATTATACTTAAGTTATTTTATTATTATGATAGAAAAATCTTATTTTTATTATCTGTGTATTTATTGCTGTAAAAATGTGCATACCAATACCAATTGACAGGTTGACGATGAGAACAAGCCCGAGGAGCTGAAGGATTGAAAAAATTCTTTTCATTTTTAGACTCGAACGGCACAAAGTTTGTGCCACAAACCTTTCACTTATTTTCACTATAAGTATATATATATACTTATATATATTTACCGTTGCTTTTTCCTCAGGTAGAATTTTATAATTACATATATACAACTGAAAGAGAGAGACTATATATACGCACACTTGTAATAAAAATATTCACTCTCCATATATTGGGTGAACAAATTCTATTCGCCGTTTTGTTTATGCTTTTCCAAATTTTTCTTCACAATTTGTTAGTTTCTTTGTGTAAATAATCTCCAATATGTGCGGAATTTAAATCTACACTGCTCTCTCTGTTTGTAATAAATTTAAAACTTTACAAATTCTTTACTTTTGGGCTTTTGAGTATAGATTCGGACCAGATTTTATTTTTACTATCGTCGTGTGATAAAGTAATGTTAAAATGTGTAGTCTGTTCTCGTGTGCTCAAATTATTTACAATATATATATATAGAAGAGAACAATTTATTTTTATATGCTCAGGTCGGTCCTCATGTCTCTCTCTCGCTTCTTCTCTTCGTCATTGGGGTTATACGGCTTTTAGTTTTAGTTGAATATTGAGTTGTGAACAATTTAATGTCATTTTTGCCTGCCTCTCTTTCTCTCTCGTCTACGTATACGCATTGGTATTTACTATCCATATCCATGAAATAGCAGGCAGCAAGCTTCGTGTCTAAAACTTATTTACTTTTACATTTTGGAACATTTTATGTTTTATGTACGCATTACGTCACTGGAATAAAGTGGACTCCAAACTATTACATATTAGATATTTAAGTAGTTGACTTTTTAATTTTTTTTCAAATCATTGTACAAATTACAAATAATCAATTACTAAAGGTTTGTTTTGTCGATTTCGAATCAAAATTTTCAATTAAGTTTGGGAAATAAATACATACATTTATTATTAGAGAAATTAGATAGTGCGTAAATACACTGAAAATTTTCCTGTCTGTCGAGAAAAATAATATTACTCACTGATTTGTATCGTGGAAAAAACTGGAGTTATGATTAAACTTGTAAATACACAATTCGAATTAAAACAAGAATGATAATCACATAAAATATCGTAAATAGTAGTAAATACATATAATAATTATATTATAATTACATGGCAGTTTAGGCTGAACTGGAGGAGTTCACAAATGGTCTAATAAAAAACCATACAATGATTTAAAAGGGCTTAAAAAATATTGAATATAATATACATATGAAAATAAGTTACAAATGACATTGTGTAATCATTTTTAAATGACATAATATTTCGTATTTTAATGATGATGTACTTATATTTATACGCAGACGAGCAAGTTTTTTTGATCCTGATCAAACAATGATTATTTCAACTATATAATAATGGTGGTAGTAGGAAGTAGTGTATTTAAGTAAAAGATATTTTTAAATATTAGAAAGACAAGTCAATGTTATTATGATTCACCATCCGAAAAATTCAGTCACTTTAGAAATTATGCCAGTCTCCCGAACGGGTACTTGATTAGCTATATTATCATTTGCAAGAGGACGAATTCTAGTTTTAACAGCATCATTATTCGCTATGTTTGTTGGAGCTTCACTTTTAATGACACCAATCATAATACTACCACCTATAATCCCACCATTTTTGGATAAGGCCTTCCTAGCTTCTATTGTATTTGAATATTTCACATGTATCCAATTACAACCAGGAGTAGCTTTGTAGTCAACGATAGATCCAATTGTAGAGAAATTTTGGAGAACAAATTGTTGACTCGCTGGTTGAAACCCAAAAACTACAGAATGAAGAACAATGGAATGGATGGGTTTTAGATTTAATTTTTACACATTATGTGTTCTATTGTAATTAATTACTTTAAAAAATGAATAAATGTACTCACTTGTTACCCAATTTCCATGTGGAATTTCAACTGTTGGACTTTCTATTGAATTATTGTAAAAACATACATCTTTCAAACTTTCAATAACAATAACTTTTGTTTTTTGATAGTAATATCAATCCACATATGTGCATTTCTGTATACATTCAGTAAAGTGTAACTTACTTATAGGAGCAACTCCTGAGGTTAAAGTTGAATGTCCCAAACCATGTTTTGGTGGTCCTGTATTCTTGGGCTTTGGTGCTTCAAAAATTACAAACAAACTTTAGATTAAACACATTTATTACAATTATTTTACGGCAAATTAAATGTTACTTTTGCTTAAATTTAGTTTTACTTGTAGACTGAGGATGAGAAGATGATGTCATGCTGAAAGGTGAATTAGAGGAACTTGTACTTAAAGGATTATTGATTGGACTCTGTGGAATTAATGGAGAGATTTGTCCAGAACCACTACCACCACCCGAAATGTTCATTCCTGTCCCACTTAAGTCAAGATTAGGAGTCATTGAAGCTTCCTTTCTTAATTTCCCTTTGGGTGACTTTGCTGGGTCCCCCATTAAATAGCAAGGCAGATAACTAACACGGTCTCGATCGGATACGGTAGAAATTGGTGAATGATGCATTGGCTCTGTTTGACCCTGACTCATGTTATGATGATGAAGACTACCCCCGTGGCTGTATTGGCTCAAATGACTCTCCTGTTGAATTAAATACACATAGATAATAGACATATGTATACAATAAAAAAGATGAAAACAATGAAATAAAGTATTTGTAGGAATAATAAAAAATCAAAGTTGCCGTACAACTTACTTCCATTCTTGAACGGTTCAAGTTGATGTTCATCTTGCTAGTAATATTTGTTGCAATTTGAAGTAGAATTATAGTTAAAAATTAATAATGTGGCATATATAAATCACAAATTATTACAGGAGAAAAACTAAAGTCGTATTTATATTCGAATATTAGGCTTTGAAACTTGGTATTAAATGTTCTTTGTTGTGGCTTATTCTTTAGTTCTGATTATCTTTTTGAACGTTAAATAACTTAAATTCAGATCACAGTTAAGTAAATAGCTCAAGTTCCAATACCTAATTTACTATTTGGCATAAAAAGTAATAAAGAATTTTAAAGAAATCGCAATGTTGCGAATGTTCTATGTTCATTCGCAACGACTCTTCAAAACTCTTAAATTCCTCTACTTACGCGCCGCACTTGCCGATGTTTTTATTACTATTTTAATGAAAAACGAAAGTCCAGCTCCAGCGTATCGTTATTAGGTACATTCAACATTGGTTATAGGTATAGGTACTTAATAAGTTAATACAACTCGATTTATTGATGAAAAATTAAATGAAGATAAATAAATGGTTATTTAGAGGGAAAAGACATTCAAAGTCAGTCTTTATTTGTATATCATCTAGTTTTTTGTTTGTAAAGTACATTCGTGTGTAGGGGATTCGTAAATAACAAAATAACACATTCATTAATAGTATGTTTTATAATTATACTATATGTGGGTTAAAACGAAACGAGAAAAAATAAACATGTGTTGTTGTTGTTTAAAAAAGTTATAACAATTGCATACATGTACTTGTAGGTGGTAATGATTACTGATTAAATATATGTAATATATATACTTATATATACTTATGCATTATGATACAAACTTCTGAAAACTGGATAGTGTTTACACATACATTCACACACGCAACATGCATAAAATATGCATGTACTTTATCGTTGAATTAATTATAATTAACAGCAATATAATAATTACTACATATTTAAATACGTAGATAGTTTGATACTTTTGTGCAAATCTACTTTATATAAATATCCTGCACGTATAATTATTTATACTTTCGTACACATATGAGTTAGGTACTTTAAAGATTATTATTGTAGAAATTCTATCTATATAACTTACTTTATTTACAATTATATTATAGAAGAAAAAAACAAAGATGAAGTTGTAATTCATGCTGAGGATATTTGTAGGATTCGTTGGATATTTTTGTGGATAAAGGTTATAAGGATTCGTAATTGCTACTATATTATCATTAAGATTGAGAATTATCATAAAATTCAATTATGCATGAGATGTATCTAGATACTTCTTTTATACTTTTATAAAGACATGTAATTAATATATATTTATATTTAAATACTTACTAACAAAATTATAATTGAAATGCGATTCAAAATTTTGGATGGATGTTGAGGATAATTTTTTTTAGGTATTTAAATAATAATAAATAAAATAGATACTATATTCTACAACAATATAGCGTTCGTTTGAAATTTGAAACAATTTCTTAAATCAATTGAATATGTTATTATTATTATCATAATAATAATACATGTATGTACTTAGGTAGACAATTACGTATAAGTATATATATATATATAAATTCTGTCTACCACATGGAATAGTCAACATCTTCACTACCAAATGTGACGAAAAAGCCAGCAATAGTAAGGAAAACGACAATATTTCCTCCCACAACGTACCAACACGCAGGGACTTCTATAACACCTTGCCGAGCCATGACTATGGGTAGTCCAAATGATGAAATGAGTATACCCATTGTCATAAATATTGCCAATTCTTGACAGCTATTTGAAGGGCCCATTCCTGCTGCATTGTATCTTCGAGCTACTAACATGGGTATGGGGGAGAGGAGGTAGAAAATTATGACAAAGAATGGCCACCACCTGTAACAATAATAATACATATCTATACTTAAGTACATTGTAAAAAGCTTAATGTTTTTTAATGAATACACACAGCCTATATATATATATATACTTATTATAGAATTCAAAATTTCTATAATCTCATACTTTTGATATATCGCACAACCGATAACCAACAGTGTCATCCCCACTGATCCGAAGAAGGCTAGGGTAACCAAACTATCAAATAACAATAAACAAATCATATTATGATTACTATATAATAATTCTGATGCTTAGAACAGAATGCTTTTATAAATGTTATCCGAAAAATACATAATCCCTTACGCTGCGAGTAGTCCAGTAGTCATTTTGATGAGATTCAAATGGATTTACGAATACAATAATGAAGATTCCCAATGTTTTTTCATTTTTTGAAGAGGTTCAAATAATTCCAAATGGTTCATGAAAACAAGAAAAAAAAACAAGTATACTTATTATTAATTGACATTGACAAATGACGAATCCGAATTCTGGTGGACAACAAGTTTTGACTTTTGGGTCAAAATTAAGTTTTGACAGTTTTTACTCCCGATCGATGAGTAAAAAAAAATGTATTGCTCAACTTTTACAAACCATGGCAACTTTAAAATAAAAAGGTCATCATCAAAAGAGTATTTTTATATAATAATAGAATAATAATAATACATTTCTTACCTTTCAAACCTGCCATTATAATTTATAAGTTGACTTTTTTTGTAATGACAACTTTCTTAGGAACAAAGAGGTAATGAATGTTACAAAGTTAGTAATAGCTGTGAGAATGAAAAAATACTACTTTGTTTTTAGAATAATATGTAATAATATTCTCATTGCAAAACGAGAGGTTCGTAAATGAATACTAAATTATTGATGATTTCTCTGCTAAAAACGACGAAGCGAAGATGATTCACAATTCACAATTTCACAAGTATTTACTTTAACTTTTTTCAAATAAGAAATCTGGTCATATGTTGTGGATGCTCGAATTTAGCTCCATCATCCAGTAACAGCGGACGCAAATCGAACTTGCAGTTCTTTGACAGAGAATTTTTTTTTCCTATCTCTCGTTTCGTCGTCGTTTCGAGTCACTTTGTAAGTTGGGTCGAAGGAAGGAATATATTTAATAGGAAGGACTTACATCGGATTGAATTTAATTGTTAATTATAAATATTTATTTGTCCAGCCGGCGTCAAAATTCTAGTGTCAAATAGTAAATCAAGTTCACTTTCATCCCCAAACTAATTATTATGGCTGACGGTCGAAGGTAAGCTGAATTTATTTGTATTTTGTGAAAACTTGATTTTTCAATATAATTTTCCATCACTTTTTTTTCTGCTTTGTCATCCTATATAGAACCCGTTTAGTAACATTGAAATACATACTTGCTAGGCAATATTTAGTCAAAATAAAACAGTTAACTGAGTTTAAACTCTATTTGTCCAATATTAGATAGTTATATTTGCAATAATGTTCTAGAATAAGAATAATGTATGTACATGTATTACATTTTGGTAAAAAGTATATTTTATTGTTCAATTGGAACATTATAATGAACTATTTTAAGGATACTTTTTATCATTTTAATTTAGCATTTAATTTTCATGTAAAATACATTAAATACAAGTCTTTTACCTTTCTTATGCAAATGTTTAATGTCCAGTTCAATGATGTATATATAGACTATATACCTATTTTCCGGTCACATAAAATAATTACAAAAAAGAAAACGTTTTTGAAACAAGTTTTTTTCTTTTTGTAAAAGTTGAGTCAGAGACAAGTATTTCATAAGTATTATTTCATTGTAACACGTCAGCATGACAAAAGGATTTTTTTAAACTAATTTAATACATCGTCGGCTCCTTCCTCATACAGTGACATGACAAAAAAATTAACTTTACGTTACATTACAACATGATGTAATGGAATATTTGAATAAAAATGCTTAAAAAAATGTATTATTATTCTTATTACAGTGAAGATCTGGCGACGGCGATCCTGAAGAAGAAGGACAAGCCGAATCGTCTGATCGTGGAAGAATCACCATCGGATGATAATTCCGTAGTGTCTTTAGCTCAGGTGAATAAATTAACTCGTGGATTTAATGATGATTATAATAATAATAGATGTGTAGATAGATATTTATAAATGTATTTAATGGCGATTACAAGCATGCGTACATTCTCATTATTTTTTTGTGTGTATTTAATTTTCTTTTTAATTATTATTATTATTGTAGTCGAAAATGGATGCTCTGGATATATTCAGAGGAGATACAGTACTTCTCAAAGGAAAACGACGACGAGAGACTGTCTGCATTGTCTTGTCCGATGATAAATGTGGTGAAGACAAAATTCTCATGAATCGTGTCGTACGAAATAATCTTCGTGTTCGTCTGGGGGATGTAGTTTCAATTCAGTCATGTCCAGATGTGCAGTACGGGAAACGAGTTCATATTCTACCCATTGATGATACAGTTGAAGGTTTAACTGGGAATTTGTTTGAAGTGTACTTGAAACCTTACTTTCTTGAAGCCTACCGACCCATCCACAAAGGAGATGTCTTTATAGCTCGTGGTGGTATGAGAGGAGTAGAATTTAAAGTTGTAGAGACGGATCCGTCACCATTCTGCATCGTCGCACCCGATACTATTATCCATTGTGAAGGGGACCCTATTAAACGGGAAGAAGAGGAGGAAGCTTTAAATGCAGTAGGTTATGATGATATTGGTGGTTGTCGGAAACAATTGGCTCAGATCAAGGAGATGGTAGAATTACCTTTGAGACATCCTAGTTTATTCAAGGCTATCGGAGTCAAACCACCAAGGGGTATTCTTCTATATGGACCACCCGGTACAGGAAAAACACTCATTGCCCGTGCTGTAGCAAATGAAACTGGAGCTTTCTTCTTTCTCATTAATGGTCCAGAAATTATGAGCAAATTAGCTGGGGAGTCTGAGTCAAATCTAAGGAAAGCTTTTGAAGAAGCTGAGAAAAATTCTCCTTCCATCATCTTTATTGATGAATTAGATGCTATTGCTCCTAAACGTGAAAAGGTATGAATAGATATTTTATTATTATTAACTAGTCATAATTTACATTTTACAATAATGATAATATGAAACATCGATTATTGTCATTGTATATAAGAAAGATATATTTAATATTACTATTATTAATCATTCCTTATACTATTATTTTTACTACTCTCATTTAGACTCATGGAGAAGTGGAACGTCGTATT
Source organism: Gisinianus flammeolus (assembly GCA_034699125.1). Classification (NCBI taxonomy): domain Eukaryota; kingdom Metazoa; phylum Arthropoda; class Collembola; order Symphypleona; family Katiannidae; genus Gisinianus; species Gisinianus flammeolus. The sequence continues at coordinate 36,189 of JAIUND010000426.1, read as the reverse complement.
GTTTCCCAACTCTTAACACTTATGGATGGTTTGAAACAGCGTTCACATGTAATTGTGATGGCTGCTACAAATCGACCCAATTCAATCGATGCAGCCCTTCGTCGTTTTGGTCGTTTCGATAGAGAAATTGATATTGGAATCCCAGATGCGACGGGTCGACTGGAGATTCTACGAATTCATACAAAGAACATGAAATTGGCTGATGATGTGGATTTAGAAAAAATTGCTGCGGACAGTCATGGTCATGTTGGTGCGGATTTGGCTGCTCTTTGCTCCGAAGCTGCTCTTCAACAGATTCGTGAGAAGATGGACTTGATTGATTTGGAAGATGATCAAATTGATGCGGAAGTTCTCAATTCATTGGCTGTTACTATGGACAATTTCCGATATGCTATGGGCAAGAGTAGTCCAAGTGCTCTCAGAGAAACAGTCGTGGAAGTGCCCAATGTTTCATGGGAGGATGTCGGTGGATTGGAAAATGTCAAGAGAGAATTACAAGAATTGGTTCAATATCCTGTCGAATATCCAGATAAATTCCTCAAGTTTGGTATGCAACCCTCAAAGGGTGTACTTTTCTACGGACCACCTGGTTGTGGTAAAACTCTGTTGGCTAAAGCTATAGCAAATGAATGTCAAGCTAATTTCATTAGCGTCAAAGGACCCGAGCTACTCACAATGTGGTTTGGTGAGAGTGAAGCTAATGTCAGAGATGTCTTTGACAAGGTAAAAATAAATAAATAACAATGATAATGTCATTTGTATTTCATCTATTTATAAATTTGTTATTATTTATAATTTATGATATTTTATAATATTATATTATAATAGTTTAAGCATATGTACAATATAATTTAATTACATTTTTTTTTTTTTCATTTTATATAGGCTCGTGCAGCTGCTCCATGTGTGCTTTTCTTTGACGAGTTGGACTCGATAGCCAAAGCTCGTGGTGGAAATGTGGGTGATGCAGGTGGTGCAGCAGATCGAGTTATCAATCAAATCCTCACTGAAATGGACGGTATGGGAGCCAAGAAAAATGTTTTTATCATTGGAGCAACAAATCGGCCAGATATTATCGATCCAGCAATTCTCCGACCTGGTCGTCTAGATCAATTGATTTACATCCCACTTCCAGATGAAAAATCCCGTGAAGCAGTTTTCAGGGCTAATTTACGCAAGTCACCAATTTCCAAGGTAAACTCATTTAACTCTTAGTATAAGAATATTCGGATGATGAGACCATAGTATTGTGATAATAAATTAAATTAATATATTTATATTATTTATATTTTATATTTATATTATTATTTTTACAGGACGTGGAGCTGACCTATTTAGCTAAAGTAACTCATGGATTCTCTGGAGCGGATCTAACAGAGATTTGTCAACGTGCTTGTAAATTGGCTATCCGTCAATCTATCGATTTTGAAATTCGGAAAGAGAAAGAGCGTGCACAGAATCCAGATGCTGCTATGGATGTAAGTGTAAAACAAGGAGAATTTTTTTTAAATTAATACTTTATGCACATAGGTACTATTAGGTACTTAAAGAAAGGAAAAAAAAAAAACAAGATCAATGAGTAATTACTTTTCATTTGCTCATTGTATTTATTTACTTTTAGACCGACGACGAAGATCCCGTGCCGGAAATCACAAAAGCTCATTTTGAAGAGGCGATGAAATTTGCTCGTCGCTCCGTGTCTGACAATGACATTCGAAAATACGAAATGTTTGCTCAGACTTTACAACAGTCTCGTGGATTTGGAAATAATTTCCGTTTCCCTGGTCAGGGTCAAGGAGCTGGAGCCGGAGGAGCTGGAACTAATCCACCGGGACAAGGAGGTAACTTCAATGAGAATGAAGAAGATGACCTATATAGCTAGACTCTACAATAATTTCTATCATCCCATGTGTAAAGTGAACAAGAAGAACAAGAAAGAAAAAAAACAACGTAAATTCCTTCAAATACGAAACTTCTACAAAAGAGAAGCAAATATATTATATATACATACAAACAATAATAATATTATGATGACGAACAACAACTTGATATATTATGAAGAAGTCACACACACTCTCACTCCTCTATCCCTCCCCATAAAGAAACGAAGAACTTATTGTTTATAAATCCTACTTCAATTTGTTTTTACGTGTATAATATATTATTATTATAGTGTTGTAGTATTTAATATTTCTATGTATGTTTGGTCAGGTTGAGGTTAATGGACGAGAGAACACCCATTGCAAAGACAAGAGTATATACAACATCAACTACAATAATTTACAATATATAATATTACATATATATTATTACTATTCTTTACATTAATTGTTTCATTCATCAATTTGAAAAAAATTTCATAGGTGATTGTACATCCGTTTCGTAATTTAATAAATTTTAGCAATCATTCTTATATTCTGTGAGTGTACAATGTGTTTGCGTGTGTGAGCATATATATGTAGATTTTCATTTTATAGCAATTTCAGTAGTATAATGTCCGTTTGTATTTATTATAAATTATTGAAATGTTTTAAAAATACCAAAGGCTAAAAGGATTTCAAAGGAATTGATTCAATCAACATTATTATTATTATTATAATTATTTAATAAAATTTGAACAAAAAAAAGTTTTCTCTCACTCGAGTTCTATATGAAATCCATTAAAAATAAGTATCTATGTAATTGCATGAATAATGCTAGAACCATGTTATGGGAAAGTCCAATAAGGAAAAAAAAGAGATTCCACTAGTATCTTTTATACATTCATATCAAGTTTTATTCATTTAACTACGTTGTAAGTTGTAAATGTTATTTCATCTTTCATCATCATCACCAATAATGTAGTTTTTTTACGTACAATAATAATATTATTATAGAAGATTTTCAATTAGCATTTAAATTATCATATAGTAAGTATCCATAATGCAGTAATCAGTATTTTTTTAGACACGTAACATTTACTTATACTACTTATTTGAGAATTATAAGGACTTTGAATATACACAAAGAACGAATTTCATCCATAATAACAGTATAATGAGTCAATTGAGGACACAAATGGGAAAGTTTTACAAAATATCTCGTATACATATACTAGAAAATTTTCAGTTTTCCATACATGTCATACAAGTTAGCAATAATAAGAAAAACGTACTCGAGAAATTACATAAACGGTAATAACTAATCAAAAAAAAAAGAAAAACACGAGGAATCATTTATGTAATCATTAATAGTGAGACAGCATAACACTTATGTGGTATAGATTATACGGTATAATCAAGTCAAAATTAACTAAATACAATGTTATATTTACCTATTTCATATTATAATTTAGTCATATCATCATGCAGTCTTAATATGCTTAATTGTACCTACTTGCTTCAAAATCAGATTTCATAAAATACATTCAGTCCCCTATACAAAATACTATTATCATCATTATGATTTTAATTCATTTTAATTACACACAGTTAATACATGTGGTACAAAAGCCATTTAAATTTTTATTTTATTTTATTCTCATAGTAGATAATACACATTTATTTGTATGTGTGCACATATTACTGTAGGGCATTACTTTATACAAACATCAATTATTATAATTGTAGAAGGATAATCTATCATCGATTGCTGTATTTTTTCATATTAAACAAAATTCTACTAGTTATGAAAAGCTACGAAAATATAATATATTATAAAATATAGAATATAGGTAGTATTATTGAAATAATAACAATTCTGATACAACATTTTTTCTTGTCTATATAATCATTGAATTGATAGACGGATAGGAAAAAAACTCAGAGAAGTCTGACACGCATTTTTACAACACATTTAGTGTTCAAACAAGCTGAAAAAAAAAACTTTGCATATTCATTTTACCTAAATACTTGCTACCTACAATCATTCTTAAATATAAGTACAAGTTAAACATGCTGATTCGGCATTGAAACAAATGTTCAAATATCTAACAATTTTAAAATAGCGAAGCATGAAACTACCTGGAAAAGGTAGAAAATGTATTTAAATCTTTCTTATATTACATATTGTGTATATCATACACTATTTCACGTTCAGATTGTATCATTTATTGTACCTACATAGATGTAATAGTAAATATTTACCTATGCTTTATAATTTATAATAACTGTTGATACTCATTAGTTGAGTGTGTGTACAGACAGATTTACAAATATAAACAGAAGTTTCTTGTTTTGATCCGAATTGTAAAATAATATGGTACATAATGAAAGTAGCATAATATTGTATCTTATGTTTCTCTCTCATTCACTGTCTCTCTGTCTGTGTGTTTACTTTGTTAAGTTTGCATCATATAGCTTTGACACAACTGGTCTGGCACTGTACAATTTTTTTTGATAAATACCTAATAATTGAGTAAATATGTACTATAATTTATCATCAACAGACTCTGTGTACGATTAGACTATAATTTTTTTTTATAAATTACACATTGTAATATTGTACATAACTGTGGTATAGTTCAAACTTCAAACAACTGTAACTTTTTTCCGATGATGAGTCTGATGTGTACTGTTACTTGACAAAAAAAAAGGTTGCTGCCTGCCCGAATTTAAATATTTTTTACATCTATATAAAAGTAAGACGCAAGATTTCTGTGGATGCATTTTGTGTTTTTAGACATGAACAAGAAGAACGACAGGACAGTGATCAGACCCTAATACTCTGGATCGCATGGTATTCTCAACGAGAGCCTCTTTCAATTTTTCAGAAATTAAGAAATAGTCCAGACGCCAACCCACATTCTTGGCTCTTGAATTGGCCATATACGACCAAAATGTGTACGCTCCTTGCTCCTTAGGGTACAAGGACCGGAAAGAGTCCACCAACTTAGTCTCTTCCAATAACTTGTCAAAACCTTCCCGTTCTTCCTTTGTGAAACCGGCCGTCGATGTGTTTGTCTTTGGGTTAGCCAAATCGATCTCTTCATGAGCAACATTCAAGTCACCTGCTACAATTACTGGCTTTTTAGCTTGCAACTCTACAATATATTCTCGAAACAATCGATCCCAATGGCCTCGTTCTCCATTTAATACCTTTAAATAATACATAAAAATTCCATCAAACACTAATGACATACTCACGTTCCATAAGTAAATACTAATTATAATAAATTACTGTTCCTAATAAAGTACATTCTTTGTTATTTTTTTTTTTTACCTTAGGTGGGTAAGGCTTTGTTCCTAATTCCTTAATTGGTCGACCACCATTGGGCACATCTAAAAAATGATGAAATTATTATAATAAATAATAGTTTAATTTTATCATTCGTGTAAAATTAGGAAACGACAAACGATAAAAAAAGTCAACAGCGAATATTATTGTTATTATAATATACTTATTATGAATGGCGTTATATAATTATTATTATGTAGCTTACAGGCATTCACGAGGATATACTTCTCATATTCAGCCACGATGAGACGTCCTTCTTTATTAATGGTTGCTTTAAACTTCTTGTCGTCATCCGAATCACCTTCTTTAACCGGGAGACCATATTGCACGTCTAAAGGCTTAGTTTTGGATAGTAGTCCTACACCATGATGCCCAGATGCCTCGGCAAAAGTCCAATATATGTGAGGGTAGTTTTCAATGGATTTTACCTCCGGTGGTTGAGTTTTCTCGGATGATCTAATCTCCTGAAGACACATGACATCAGGGTTTTCCCTCTTTAGGTACTCCAGCCCACCTTTCTATAAATAAATAAATGAATATATAAACAATCAGTATAATCATCATAAATTGTTTAATTCATGTTTAATCTTTGTAAACTTGAAAAAAAAACTCACCTTCACCCATGCTTTGATACCTCCAATATTCCAGCACGCGATTTTGTAATTCCAAGCAGCCCCAGCTGCTGTCTTTTTGTCACAATCAAAGTTGATGGATTGAAAATCCGTCTCTGTAGGATTCTTTGGAATTTTATCTGTTGTATCATCCGGGATGACGACGGCGACTTTGTCCTTCTCTAATTTCTCAGCATCATTCTTATCATCAGCCTTATTATTTGTATCCTTTGCTTTAGCCTTTTCCTCAACATCCTTCATTTCAACATCTTCCGTTTCAGCAGGAGCAGGAACAACAGGAGCCTTTGTATCATTCTTGGTGGGGATAGTAGCCTTGTCATTCTTTCTATCTTTAACTTCTCCATTACCATCACCACCATCTTTTTGATCCTCTTCTTCCTCTTCCTCAGACTCTTCCTCTTCATTCGTTTCAGATGAAGCGGAAGCGGGTGCTAAAGACTTCTTTTCCGCTTTATTACCCTCTTTTTTAGTACCAACAACTTTGGATCCAGCTCCTTCATCATCCTCTTCTTCATCATCAAAATCTGACTCATCTGATAGTTTATTTTTGCCTTTCCCACCACCACTACCATTCTTGGCTGCTCCAGCAGTTTTAACATTATTTTTCCCAGCAGATGGTTTTCCACTTGATTTGGATGATTTTGGTGGAGGTGCTTTACGTTTCCTACCAACAACTTTCTTGTCTCCATCACTCCCGGAATCACTTCGAATCCCAGGTTCCTCCACATCAGATTCTTCAGACTCAAGAACTTCCTCAGGTTCAGACTCGTCAGATAGGACTGGCGATTCCTCATCTTCCGAATCGGATCTCTCACGGTACTTCATTCGTTTGTTAGGTTGACCTCTTGTTGGGCGACTTTTGGTGGCAGGTGTAGCAGCTTTACTTGATTTTTTACCCGGCCGTCCTTTCCCTTTAGCTGGAGAACTTGTAGATTTGGATTTCGCAGGTGATTTTCCTTTCCCCTTGGGGGAAACGCTCGTCTTTTTACCCCGACCACCTTTAGCAACTCTACCCCGACCCACAGTTTTCCTTGGGGAAATTTTGGGCTTTTTCGATTTTTTAACTCCATACTCTGAGCCGGAACTTTCACCTTCCGAAAGACTTTCGGATAGAGATTCTTGAAAGTCCGAAACTTTGTCCTCCTTATCTTCATGCTCAGATTCCGAGTGAGAATCCTCTTCTTGGTAATTTTGGATCAATTCTTTCCTCTCCCGAGTTGATGTTCGGATGGCAGCCTTGGATTTTGGATCCAATTTTGTTGTAGCATCTGAACTTGAACTAACTTTTCCCCCTCTTGGACGACCCATTGTTCTTTTTTATATATTTATACAAGTCTTCTTTACCTTTGACTGTGAATAAAGAAAAATCACATATGTAGTTAAATAATGAAAAGTAACATTATTGTAAAAGTTAAATGTGTTAATACAAAACTATATATACGTGTATATACATAATACAATGCATACATGTGTCAATTTTATAAAACACAAAATGTCTTACCTGAGTTAACCACAATTTAGTGTATTTAATCTAGATGATTAGGTGATTAAACTGATTAATTATGAGTTATAACTGTAGTAAATGACAATGATAATGCTTATTTCAATTTGCGAAGTTGACAAAAAAAGTAAAAAATATAGTAACAAAATAACTTTGTGTGGTAAAAGTCGAAATGCTACAAACAAGCCGAGCCGAGCGTCAAAAGCATAAAAATTGGGACTGGGAAAGGAAATTTGAAGCAGCAGTCCCATCATGTACATATATATAATAAGTATGCGTATATATGCAATGAATGAGAATTTAAGTATTATAGACCATGTTTTTTGTACAGAACTTAGATGAAAAAGTAGTATTTTAATTAATTAATAATATAATTATTTATGAAAAATATTTTTTTCGCATGCATTATCATATCTTCAATCTTGTCATTTATCTTTAACATTCATTTTACCTGTTAAATAAGAAACATCAACGTCCTTGAATCAAGGAGAAACCTGCGGCCCATTTTGAACCTATCAAAATTTCTTCACAGAAGTTAATTGATCGTAATTTTTTGTCATCTTGACCGTGAGCTCTTTTTTGTACAGATTTCCAATTTTTATAACATAACACGATATTATCGTGTTATGTTATACATTAAATGTATTTCTATATTTATAATTAGTGAAAATTAGGGAAATCAACTGTACATTATTTTTTATCTCACAAGGAAGAGAGGTGTGCAAAAGCTTACGACTAGTGTAATAAGACTTGTAACTTTTATTACTCCAGACTCCAGTATATACTGACATTTATCTGTGTATTAAATCTATAATTTTATGATTATTGTAAAATTGATAAAACTCCTACGCGTTTAGTCAAATGAGCAATCACACGTAATTTTCTCCATTTCCGAGAAACAGTCCTCATAGTAATCATATTGCTGTGTCTATCCGTATATATATATAGAAAACGAAACGTAAGTATTGCTGCTGAGAAACAAGTTTACGTACAAGTTATTATACGTAAAAAAAACCAAATTTATTTTATAAGTATTACTAGGAAAACGTATTTCACTGCAATCCCTCGGATTGCAAATATATTATATATATAATACAAATGTAGAGTTTCAATTTGTTTTCAGATCACAATTTGAGTCGCTGAGAGTTACATCATCCTTTGTCATCACAATTCTCCGTCCGTAAATATATAAGTAGTATAGAAGAAGAAGAAGAAGAAAGTACAGAACTATAACTTTGTGACATTCTTTTTAAATCTACAGTGAAGATGAGTTTAACTGGGATTCATCCACTTCATATTCCATCGGCAAGACACAAAGAAACGACTTTATTCATTGTATTAAATCATTATTATTACGATTATTATTGAGGGGGGTTATTTTTAATGACAATGTTCTTTCTCCCTTTTTTATTTTTTATTTGAATACAGGTGGTGGACTCAATAATGAGTAATTTATCTGTGACGGATTTGCTCACAGCACGTCAAATATGTCAACAATGGAATGAAGAAGCTTCAAAGTATTTAAGAAATCAAGTAAATCTCACCATATACAATTCAAATGAAATCAATCAAGTACACTCTGTCATACAAGACTCTTCCATGTTCAAGTTCCCTTTAAAGTTTAACAAGATTCATTTGGAAGCTAATTTGTCACCCATGACCAAATCACGTTCCTTTCAACTGTTCTTTCAAGAATTCGCTCCCGAGATTAAAACTCTAAGTTTAAAACAGAAATGGGATACCTTATTTCCTTTGCACATGATGCCGGATCTGGAAGAATTATCAATCTATGGAAATTTAAATAAATCTGTTGGTATATTCCCAAATGAAAATTTCCCATATCTGCAAAATTTGAAAAAAGTAATTTTTCATTTTGAAGGCCGAATTACGGATCCCGCAACTCTAGAAATATTTGCATCAAATATTTCACAAATAGTCAAAGCTGCTCCCAAATTGCAAGAAATCATGTAAGCAATGAGAACACAATGTTTGCAATTTATTAATGAATATACTTAATATTTTAAAAATATCATTTTTTCAATCATACATATGACACATTTATTTGAGTACATATATAATGGATAATATCAGTTCGATATTGATTAAATGATAAATGAGTATTAATAATTCTTCTCTGTATCTAAATTTAAGTGCTCCACAAAAAATGGATCATCGAGATGAAACTGTGGATTCGTACAGAGATGATACAGCCAATCATATTTTTCTTCACATCCTGGCTGCGGATCGAGATATACAACTGCAGCATTTGAAGAGATTAGAAATTGATGCAAAATTAGTGGACTACGATCTCACGCTCTTGGGTCGTTCTACAAATAAACTACCACAGTTGGAAACATTGAGAATTGCTCTGAGCGGTGTTGCAACTAGAAATGCTTTAATAAATGTTCTTCGAATGTACTCAAACAAGTTGAAGAATCTATCCATCTTGTATTCGAAAACACACGGTATTCGAATGAGTCTTACAAGTTTCTTTATTGAAGAGTCGCCACTAGTACAATTGGAATCATTATCTTTGAAAAATTATCCAGCTAGTGTGTCCTTTCTGGGAGCAATCAAAACACTCCGAAAATTCCGTTTGGAAGTTCGCAATATTGAAGACTGCTTTTCGAGCGATCGTGATGAATTTTTCCTCCAACCCGTCACCAATCAACCACTCTTGCCACCAGGTTTGCCTTTCTCTTCTAATAATAATTCACTAGTCTGTGGCAGTCCATCATCAGCATCATCCAGTTACAATAAAAATAACGATAGCAATAATAATAGTAACTCCTCTTTGCCTACTTTTTTGGATCGGAATAAACTTCACGGCTTGACAAGTTTTGAGTACATTCATAATAAAGAGGGAAACAAAATCAATCTCTACACTGACAAGAGTCATTTTGCTGTGGCCCGTAGAATTGCCATGCGATTCCCACTACTGACCAAGTTAACTTTGGATAATATGACGGAAGATTCAATGACTTGTATCATCAAATATTTACCTTTACTGCAAGAACTTCATGCACTCGGTGGATTCTATTCGGACTTGTCCATCGTGGGAGTCAAGACCAAAGAGGAAATGTTTCGAGACGACTTTCCAAAGAAGAGAAAATTGCCTTATATTGGGGATTTGAAATGTAAGTCATCCATTATTATGTTCTTTAATGTGTTTACGTTTTGTGTGTGTACATGCTGTACATGTGTTATCAAGTATTATGTATTGTCATTGTTGGTTGGTTCAAAACCATTTTATGGAGGCCCCTTTTGTCAACAATAAACACTGTTGGATGTATGTATTATTTCGTTTCTTTCAATTTTCATGTATTGTTTCAATATGGTTTCACAGATCTACATACACTCTCCGTGGGTACGTTTGCAATAAATAGTAATTATTGTAACACTTCGGAATTGCTATCTTCGGCATGTGTTTTCTATGGGATTTTGGATTGCAAATTCCTTCGGCGTCTCACAATGGGTTCTGAGACTAGAGTTTCTGAAACAAATGTAAGTTTATAAGTATAAGCAAAAGCAATTTGAAAATTACTGAATCTTGTTCTTCACCCTTTGTGGAGTTTTTTTATAGTTTCTACTTTCTACATGTAAAATTTATTCTTACTTTATTTTTAAATTAATTGAATTTTAAAAAATTTGAGTCGTTACTAAAAACCTGTATCTTTTGTTTTTCATGTTTAGATTCGTGAAGATGCTATAATAGCTCTGCTTCAAAATCTGAATCTGGTTGAGTTGAAAACAGTCAAAAGTCCAATCACCGTTTCAGGCTTTAATAAAATACTGAAAATGTTGAAAGAGCGTGGAATTAAATACAGTATCAATGGATATGATGGACCAACACGGCCTGAAGAATTCCTTAAAAAACAAAGAGTGCGAAAACCTATTATTGTGTTGAAGAGGCTCAAAACTGTAGATTTCTTTGACAAACTTGAAAAGGAATACAGTCGTAGAAATGCTTCAACAAACGTATCTCCATCTCTCTCCCCGTCATCATCATCATCATCAGCAGCAGCTGCAACGCAAAAACAAAACCTTGCCAACAGGATAAAAACAAGTAGTCGTAGTGATCGAAGTAACACCAAATCCCCTCGTAAAGTTAAGGATCGTCATTCTTCTTCTGTACAAACTCAACTCCGTAGAAGTGAAAGACTGGAACAAATTATATTAGCAAAAGCCAAACGTGAACGTCTTCGTCGTCGTCTTTAAATTTAACTCTGTTCTTTTTCCCTCTCCACGTCTCACTTATTTTTCTACAAGAAAGGTGCTTTTCCCCCTTAATTTAAGTTTAAGTTATCTTCAATGAATTATAATTATGAATTCCTATTCCTTTTGTTTCCATTCATCAAAATAATAGTATGTATTTAGCCCAAGTGATTATGAACGCATTAACATTTCGTTTAATGAAATTTCCTTTGTACATATATAGTCACTTTATTAGATGCGAACAGTTTGTTTCAACCACATTTATCCCCAATTCCTGATCTCAAAATATTGCATACTTACAACTTACGTTTAAGGTACAACTAAAACACAGGCTATGTGTATATATATATACGTATAATTATGTGGTATAAAGTTATTACAATTAAATTAAATAATCAGTTTACTAGAAATTAGTCATTTAGCAGTACATATTTACACGACAATAATACCAATAATTTCTAAATTGTTGTATTCTACCCAATAACAAACCCAGGGTTAAAGTTATGTTGTTATTCGTACCGACTAGTTGAAATAGTTGTACCAGCAATTCTTCTTAATAAATGTAAATGCAGACGTGTGGGTAAAATAAAAATATATTATAGAATGGGGAGCATAGGTATTTTTGTAATACTTTATAGTTTATAGTAATTATAGTATATAAAGTTTATATACGTACTTCTAAGCACAGAATGTAAAACTCATTCATTGTGGATGTAATTAGTTCCGAATTTTTGTTCAATGGAATTCTTTAATATTTCTGATTTATTAATTTTATGATGTTGTATGGGACATTTTGTCTGAAGAGTATTAAATAAGTAAAGTACACTCAATTATTTTTTAATTTTTATTACATTAGGCTTTCATCAAAAAAAGTACTATTCTCATTATAGACTGTAGGGTTCCAATGGAACATTGATGATTATTAATTGGATCACCAAAAGCTATAAACTATAGTAATCTTTGTTATTGTTTATTTACACACTTACTATAATACAAAAGCAACTGGATATAAGATATGCATTCATCATTCTGGTTACAGCCATCTTTATTTTATTATTATTGTTTTTGCTAGTATAATCAATGATTACCTTGTTATTTACTTTTGGTATACGTATGTAATGTACCTATCGTATATATATAATATATTCTTATCTCCTACTCGTATTACATTGCATTGCCAATGAACAACTTTTGCGTTGAAGATTCTTCATAATTACGTTTAATATTTTTACGGTGAGCTTCGATCCAAATCCGTAAATGAGAGCTGTAGTCGAAATTGCATTCATGATAAAAAGTACAACCATATAGAGCGGAGTGGGGCATAATTTTCCACCGAGTTAAAATTTAATTATAAATTAAACGGTTTGTTAAAATATTTTGGTCTCCACACGTTTTTTGTATTCACGACCTTTCTACATTGGAATCACGCATTTTCGCTGACGAGGTAATTAGGACGTTGATCCAACATGCGAATTCGCGAAGAGCAACGTTGTCTAATGTTAGCAGCAAGTGCTTTCAAATATGGGCTGTATTAAATTTTTAAACAAGTCCTAATAAACCAGCCTCACTCTCAAAAAATCAAGGATGTAAATTTAGACCCGATTTAATCATCGTTGGAAAGTTATGCCCCAGAGACGATTTTTCGCACCCTTTTTGCAAACGCTCAAAAAAGGCTTACGGAGTTGAGTTTTTCAACTTTCACCAAATATTTCATAAAAAGACTTCTTTGAAACCTTTAATATGGTAGAATTTTTAAATTTGTAGCGTTTTAACGTTTTTAGTTAGAAGGGGAAATTGCTCACTGGAAAATTATGCCCCACCTTACTCTATGTAATACGGAATATAATGAAATGAGGAAATGCTACTACTATTGTTCCATCTTCCTCTTCAAATTACGGATTGTAATAGTAAAGATACTAAAGCTTATAGATGTATACGTAACGGAACCATAAAAAATAAAAGCCTCAAAATGCTGAATTACCGTCTCGACGGTAATTCAGCATTTTGAGGAATTTCTCAGTTCCGTTTAAACAAGAGAACTTGTAGTGTGTATTTATTATTTTCTGATTTCAAAGTAGACTATGAATAGCATACACTTATATACGTATATGTAGTTTTCTTGATTGACTGGAATAATCTTTTTCTTTTATAATTCATAGCCGGGTAACATTGGGTTAGTTGTTGTGAAATCATAGAGCATATAAATGACGCCTGCAAGACCTTCATATAATGACAATGGATGGTCCGGTGGTGTGCGACAAGGATCATCAGTTGATCCGTAATTATAACAGTATTCAGCAAACATGAGAGCTTGTCTTCTGAACATTTCCGTCTGAAATATATACACATATAAAAGTGAAATGAAGATGTGAGGTACTGTAGAATGAATAAAATCAAATGATTTTCTTTCACATACATTAGTGTATTTGTAAAGAGCCATGAGAGCATAGGCGTTGCCCGCAACCCCATCCGATAAGCTATAACCTTTTCTTAATAAACCCCGTTTCCAAATGGCTTCACCAGAATTAACGGCAGCTGTCAGAAAATTCTTCTCACCGTAAAGCTATACATTTAAGAATATTTATAATCAGTAATTACTATTACATGCATTTAGATAAAAAGTTTACCCGCTAAACATTGCGTTTGTCGTTGTAGATGAGAAAAGGTATACATTTGTAAATTGTAATACCTTGTGAGCTTCAATGAAAGTGTAGACTGCTCCAGGAGCTCCATGAGCCCAATTAATTATCTTGTCATCACCATATCCAAGAGCGGGCAGTGTATTTCCCGAAGCAAAAATTTGTGTAGTGAGAAATCTGAGTGTCGAGAGGATCCAACAGTCCACTGATAAAAGTTCGAAATGCTAAATTTAGTCGACACATTCACATGTTCTACAGAGCTCAAAGGGAAATAGTATATAGACTCGACCCAAGCCAATAACTTGATTCACTGCTGAACTTTTCAATGTCACAACGTTTCTGTGTAATAATGATTAAAATTTCACCTTTCCCAATAAACGTGTCAATTCAAGCAACTAACCTTCTTCATTGCAAATTTTACTATAGTTAGGACAGAGAAAGTATTTCACTCGTTCTAGAACTTCCTCTTCGGCTGGATTAGGCTCATCTGGGCTTTTATTGAAATCACTTTTCAAGTACTCGTCTTGGGGCCAGTAAGCTCTCGCCTGCATTGATATTTTTCACTTGTACGTATGTGCATATAATTCCATTCATTGCATGGCCTGAATTTTAACAGCTTGTGACTGTGTATACATATCAATAATTAGGCTGTATACCTTTAGCAAAACATATAAAGTACCAAAAAGTCCATGTGCTGCTCCTAAATATTCTTTCCCTCGCCACCTGTACATTAAATAATCTCGGCGAGTTTTCCTACATACAAATAGTATTTGTCAAATACCCATTGCGACCAAGCTGCACAAAACTGTGTAAATAGGTAATTAATTATGTTTTAGAATTCCACTGATTATCTTCTTCTTTTTTGTACTTACAGACAAGGCTTCCCAGCTCGAACGAGAGCTACAACAACCTTTATCAATGTAAAATTGAATTGTAAATTATTTCTTCAAACATTGTAATGAAAATGATGTAATTGTAGGTATTCACTTCTGTAATAAGATCCGGATCTATCAAAGCTGGATAGTACTTATTGACAAATAATAGAGCCCACAGATAACCCGCTCGTCCACATAAAATTTCATTAGGTATTTGTGGACAAGGTGATATAGCTTCCTTGTGAAATGTAAGCAATCTATCGAGAAACATTATTTCAAATTGAAAAATCTGCCGTCTAAAATGCTAAGAATGTACCTACATAGAAGGACAATCGAAAACGTTTTTGACGCACTTTTTCAAATAAAAAGCAACTTCTCGTTCACAACAACAACCTTGTGCGACTTGGTCACTGTACATGACGATTGCTAAAGCTAATGGTCCCGAGTCTCCTCCGAGAAAGGACATTCGACAGCCTTTCAGTTTTTTCAAACTACATTCCAAATTGCAGGCAGACCTCTGATTCATGTAAATAAGTTACAAACGCGTATTTTTAGAAAAACGATTATGGACATATACTGAGGACTTCTTCAATTGAAAGGTGCATGATGATAATGACAATGACAACAAGGAATTTACTGAAAGCAGTAGTTCCCGGTCTTGAGAACACATATCAAACGTTCTTGATATATACCAATCCATTAGAGCCAAACCGGCAGTACCAGTGTAAATAGATGCATTCAAAGTACACCACTTGCCTTTTTTACATCGATCATGTGCTGTTTAAAGGTGAAAATTGACAAAGCAGCAATTAGAAATATCAAAGAATACTACTGGCATTTCGAAATGTGTATTTAAGAAAGTACTTTATGTATAAAAAGGTATACATTTATCTTTTAAAGTACGTAAAAAACTTAATTTTGTTGTACCTAATTGTTCATGTAAAATCTCCATCCAAATATCCGCATACTCTCTGAGTTCACAGTAACTTTTTCCAGCCAATTTTCTCGCCTATATGCTCAAAAGTCGGTTAGTATTAATTAAACTCGTGCCGTTTTTCAGTGGAAACGAATTCATGATATGAATTTCAATGATGGTCAAGATGAACTTACGTCGATGGACTGGTTTAGTCGGTTTACAAAATATCGTTCCATATCTATGCATGTCTCGGCCATTGTGATTCCTTTTTTTGTACTTTTTCAACTGCTATACAGGTTTCAAACTGGAGTGTGTATTTAAAATTATTATGAATTTATAGTACTCGCTTGAATTTTATACCAAATCAAAATAATTTTTGTGTTTTATTTCATAATTTGGAAGCAAATCTTCACCTACATACTATTACAATACTAGTCTAACTAAAGTCAACAACTAACTGCCCAATTTACCTGAAAAGAAGTTCTGCATCGAACTGCACAGTGTTCGATTGTGATACGAACGATCGGCAGAAATGCCTCATAAAATTATGGATTTGAAACTTTTTAAACAACTTTAAACAACTGACAACTAAGGGAACAATTCCTAACAGGAGCTCATATAATTTGTAACACTTTTTACGGCCAGTAAAGATAGAACACACTGCAATAGTATTGACTTGTAAAACTTTTATTTGCACTTTTTTCGTTATCTCATTATGCTTTATCAAATCTGTAGTTTTACATTTGTATTTTACACATATTTTATAATACATAATGCATACACAAGATGAAATATTGTTTCATATTCCATTTCAGCTTTATCTTTGTCATTCCTTATGTCATAGATTATTCTAAATACTTATTGTACAACTAAATTCCATTATTTATTACAAAGAGTAAAGTCAATAGTCTGACGGGGATGTACAATAGTAAGTAAAGTGCATTCGACAATGCTATATGTATTTAAGTATTGATTTGAAACATTCTTGCATGAATTTTTTTCCTTTATGTGCGATATGGAGTCAGGAGTACAAATGAGAAATATACTTTTGCATTTAAAATATTCGATTATTGTTCCACAGATTCACAATAATATTTATATAATAATATTATATAAAATCTTTGAGACTTGAACGAGAGTCTCGTTACGAGAGAATCGTGTATTGAATAATTCAATTTGAATTGAATATATTATATTTCTTACAAATTAAAATCTTTAGTCAAGTACATAGGCATTTACAATACTATTATTTGTGTGTAGGTAATTTCGAAGAATTTAGCTTCTATTTATAATTTCAAGAGACAAATACAAATGTATCAAGCATTATCAAAATCCTATATTTAATATTTTAATTAGTACGTTCGATAAAGTGCACACGTTACTAGAGTCAGTAGTCACGACACGCTAAAGAGTAGATTGCAGCTAGCAGATATGTTTTTTTATTGTATATAGAGTATGTAAAGTTTGTGTTTTTTCCCACTGTGATAAGTAATTATTAAAAACCTTACGATAATATCTAATTCGGCAAAACCGAGTCGGTACGTTATTAGTTGCTGCTTTTTTTTAGACTGAAACGGAATAAAGACAAAATTATTCAGTGAACATCTTTTTACAAATTCGTTAAAATTGTTGTGTAAATCTCACAAATTCAAGCTTCACTTTTGGACTAACCATAATTATTATTTATCATTATTAATAATTGCTCTTTGAGTTTTGTACACAAGAGTATTTTTTCTTTTATAAAAAATTATTTGAGCTGTGTATATGTATATATTCTTCACCGAGAGATTCTTCTTAGCTGTACATACGATTTAATATATAACTAACGAAAGCGTACAGTGAACAAACCGTGTATGAAATACATTTGTGTTTGCATAATCTGAGAGAATACAAAAATTTCATTTTCGATCATCAATTAATTAAACTAAATGCCAAACTCACAATCACAACAAAAACAACCACACAATCACAAGTCTAATTAAGTACTTCACTTCCGAACGCTGTATGAAATATTTTACAAATAAATAAATACAATAAAACGACAAAAAATGTCAACTTTTTCTTACATAAAAACACACAAACTATACTGTTACAAAATAATTAAATAATGATAAAATTAAGCACACAGAAATCTCTGCTCAAAGATTGACAACTGCTCTTCCAAGATTGAGATTGCGTTTACTATAAATAAAACTTAATAAATATACTTAAACCTAAAGTATATGATGACAAAGTAATTAAAGTCAATTATACCGGGGGATGCTTTTAAAAAGTTTACATCTTCTTGTATAAAAAAGCAGTATTCATATATTTTCTTGCATATATATAGTCAATAAAAAACACATGCATGCTTATCTCTTGTTCGAAATGCTATAAAATATCCGTACCATGTGAACATAATACTACAATATATAAAACACAGTGTCACTGCGTAGTTTACAGTATAAAATTGATAATATGAATTTTTTTTTTAAAAAAAACGATTAAAAAAATAAGGAACTTGAATTTTTTAAGCCTATTTAGAGTCTACAAAAGTAGTATATTTTAACATGATTCATTGATAAAAAATATACTTTTAAAAACTCTAAACAGACGTTTCTGAACTAAGTCTTAGAGTAAATTTATTGTTCTTTGGATCGACCACCTGCTCCGTCAAATTGATATGAGGAAGTGCTGCCACGGTCACATAAAGGCTCAAATCCCCGTTCCGAAGTAAAAAACTCACATCGGAGGATATCGTTCTCGACACTGAGACATCACTCACCAACGCCCAGGAAGCCACATTTCCCTCCCGACTTCCCTGTTTGCCACAAATAAAATAGAAATTATAGTTAAAAGACAAATATGAACATACTTCAACATACCTAAGTAGAATATTTCAGAAAATATTTTTAAAAAAACTTTATGCATCAAAATTCCTCAGTACTACACTAAGGATATAATATAAGCTGTTAGTAGTATATTTATGTAGTCACCTGTAGAACTGGTTGGTAGGATAAATATCTATCCAGAAATGCTCTGGGAGCAAGACCAAGTCGAAGGCATGTGGCCAAATGATTGAGAACACTTTCCGCTGTATGCCAGGGTTGTTGTCGAGTTGCCCTCAAATATTTTTGAAGTGGTCTCGCCAAAGAGGGAAATACAGCAGCGGCCGCCTCCACTGCATCCAATGGAACTGCTGGACCTAGAAATTCAAGTTGAATAAATTCAATTAAAATACTACACATGTCAAAGTAGGCATGTACGAAACCAATAATAATGTTTCCGAGATTCATGGAATCCTTATAAGATAACGACATTCAAGTGAATACACATACGGAGAAATCCTTAAACAATACTACAATAACTCGTACACTGAAAAGAGTAGCCCGAGAGAAACCTCTCAATATACATTGTATAATAATGACACGATGGAAATGACGACGACGACGAAACATGAAACATTTTGTAATCTGTCATTTGATTAGCATCTGTAATCTGACTTTTGGTGGCTGAGGATACATGATACGATATGTGATTGCTACTACGTGAGCTATGTAATGTGGACAGCATAATACATATGGAAAATATTGCCGTACTATGCAGACTAGAGTGTACAAATGAAAGACACAACCTGCAAACTGTCATATCATCACTTTTTGCTTGTTTGTTATCATAATCATCGTACATCGTACAACATTTAACTTATGAGCATCGCTTATGACTTGACTACTTGGATATTCAATGCATTTACAATGCATAGAATGTGCAAGGTATAACAAATATACTATTATATACACATACATAAATACACCTCCAAGTACAATAAATTACTCTTTCCTTTATATTTCCGTCAGTTCATTTCATTTCCCATGCCCATTCCAATGACCATATCCGAGACGTTGTCAATAATAGAAAAAACCATCCAGCTAACAAAACGCATCCGACATCCCAAAAAAAGAATCCACACACAACTCAATCAGCCCTCGGCATCATCCTAGCAAAATTCCTCATTCATAACTCTCATTTTATATGAATGTAGACAGTTTATATCTTTTCGTTTTTCGGACTACAACTTGACATTTATTATTGTGATTGTATTTTGTTCAAAACTATACATATCTGTACATATATCTATTTACAATTCGAATTGCCTAAAGTAAAAAAACATCCCTCTGAAAAAAATACTGTTTTCATGTGTGTACACACACACAGAGTCACATGGGCAGGCAGACAGATGAAACGAAGAGTATAATCAGTAATCAGGTTCGCACATGTTCACACACGTATTATAAAATATCAACATAACAATCAAACATAATATTTTATCTTTATTTAAAGCTTTCCCTCGATCAAATCCTTCTTTCTATATGTAGGTATATAGTTTCTAGACACGGATTCATTCTCTATATGTACTCGTATGCATGCTTTATGTAAGCTTACCTAAAAAGAATGAGCAATTCACATAAACTCTGTATATATGTAGTCAAAATACTTTTGAAAGTCTTTTCAATTTTCAATTTGAACACAAAACCTTTGAAAGTTTTCACTTACACAGCCTCACACAAAGAATAGATCCGTACGTATATACGTACATCACATAATAGCTCTCTTCTTCTTCTCAATTCTCACATCTCAGACAAGCCAGTAAATATACAAAATAAAAAACAGCAAATCATCGGACATGCAGCTTGAAATGACTTGCGAATTTGCACATTTATACCCAGCACAACACAACAACACAGGAGACAACTGCAACTGACTAATTCACATCATCATCAAAATTTAAAATGGTTTTCCAACCGCAATGAAGTCTACAAGGTATACATATTTTTTCTATTCTAAATTCTGAACACATCTCTCAGACTATCGCCTTTATTTTTTTTTGTACATGCTGTTAAGAATTTTGTCGTACTGATTCGTACTTTTTTTAGTCATTGTTCAACGTGTGATTTGTAAATGTACTTTAGAATTAAATATGAGTTAACTTTTGACGACCGCGATTCCTTCGTCGTTCAATTTGAATGCTTACCTTATGGCTTTTCTACCTTTTTATACATAAAATATTGTATATTTATTGTATTTTTTATAGTAGAATAGATTGTAGAGCTATTAAATGATTAAATCAGTATCTAGAAGCATTCAAAACTGTATTATTTATTGTTATTAGATACACGTCAGATAAATATCCATGAAAAAATAAAAACAATTTCCAGTGATATTGTCCATTTGTCATTATTGAAAATTGGTCACAGATGCTATTGAAAGAGATGATGAGTATGGTGACCAAGATAGAACGCGAAGAGTACGAATATGAGATTACACATGTGTATGAAGAGTGAGGAGCATTATAATATTATAGCTGATAATCCAAGAGATTAAATGAAGATTAATTTGAGATGGAATCAAAATGATGATGAGTCAAAACAGCCCACACCAAAACACAATTATGCACCTCAATGGCATTAACATAAAAAGTGAGTAATGTATATATATATATATAGTATATACATCAGGTTATTCCATGTCATGTTCTTCAGTATTTGTAAAAGTCTTTTGAGATTTCAGAGACGAGAGACTTCAATTGACGATATGAAGGAAATTGCTTAGGAAAATTCAGTATTATTTCAAGTTGAATCGTCTAAAATGATATTGGTACATTTTTCTACGCTGCTGGAAATACACTTGGAAATTAAGGAAGACTACATAATTACTAGACGTTTGATTAAACTACAAATTACAATAACAGGTATTTTGTCGAGTGATTCAATTCAATCAAAACAAATCCTAACGTGATTTTAATTGTACTCTTTGTTATAGAGAACCCCTTCCTTGTGATTGATTATGATGATGTTGAATCATCGTGTACAGTCGGAGTTTGAGGACCGTTGATTATTATTTCATGGTGTACGTGTACAGAGTCTGTATTATACAATGTCTTATATACCTACGTGGGCGGATGCCCAATCAAACGTTGACCGTATAAAAATGTAAATTCACAATAGTAATTTCCTTTACATCAGTCTTGTTATTTGTTCTGACTACAGATGTATCATCGTATGTCTAAAAAATGTGTACACACTTGAATAATTCACTTTTTACACAAAAGGGATAAGGTAAAAATCCTATTATTAAAAATAATTATTATTGTTCAAACTTTACTCATTTCCAAGACGGAAAAGTCTTAATTCTTTTTGGTTAGCCAAAATGTCCAAAATTACCATCTCAAAGAGCACAACCTTTAGTTAAAATCGCATTGTGATTCAATCGGATCATATCCATTACGAAGTTGATGAGATAATTAAAAAGATCATATAGATCATATATAATGACGTGAGATTTTCTTTGATTCGAATTTGGAATATAGACAACACGTTGCAACGTACACACACAGCGCAATCAGTACTGCTAAATAGTTATTGTGTATGTTCAAATTTAATTAAATAAAAACTTTCCTACTATTTCAATACGTGTTCCCAAGCAAGTACAAATACCAAAAAAACAAAAATATTAATCAGTACAAGAGAACAATCACATGAAAATTGGTTTGCATATAGTAAAAACAAAAACATGAAATACACTGCATTCGCTCAACACAAACATATGCACAACGGCAAAACAGATATCCGAAACTCTCGTCGTCATCCTTAGTTTAACTTTCCGGTAATTAAAAACTGAATACGAATTTAATTAAGATGACCATATTTAGCTATGGTGAAACTACAGAAAAGAATCTCAGAGGGAGAGAAACCCAACCCTTTTCATTTCATTGATAATATTTCCCTACGTTTCATTTTAATTTAGCACCCATTGCTACTATCAGTATATCTAAGCCAGTACAAAATACCTGCTTCATAGTCTACATCATCAAAACTACATAATTCACAAATGGTTTTTAATTACTTCCAAAAAATTATTTCACCTCATCATTTTCAACACATTTTATTCCCAAAATAATTACATTCCAGTCTGGAATACTACAAAATGGTATGAAAAAATTCCGTATTTCATACTCATCTAAAATGATTCCCCATACTTTTTATGCCTTTCGTTTAGGTATGTATAAGTTTTCCTGAGAAATGCTGAGAATACAAAGAGACAGTGTTTACGTTGCGCTGCGATAAAAATTTCTTGTGAATAGTTGGATAAGACATAGCTAAACACCTGCTTATATATACACGGCATAAAAAAACCCTGGTCAATTTTTTGCAAGTTAGAGAATCCAAAAAAAGTTAAAGCTTTTTCTTGTATGTGCATTCATTTTAAAATTTTACTCGTTAGGTTTTGGTTGAGCGACTTTGCTTTGTGGTGGCTTCTCTTTATTTGAGCTCGAGGGATACAAAAACTATTACTCTCATACTCAGCATTTGTATCCTGGCTTCTCAAAATTATGCTTAGGCTATTGCTATTTGCCATTCTCTCGTGTCCAGTCACATAAGTAATCATATGCTGAAGAGAGACGTCATAATGACATGTGTCTATGTGTATAAATTTATTAAAAGTATAATCACTAGAAAGTCTTTGTACTCTATTCCAAAAGTTCAAAAAATGATTCTATTAATTCAAAATCAACTTCCGAATGCCAATACAAAAGCAATCTAATGCACTATTAGCTTGCAAAGCACTGAAGAATATTCAAAGAATGTACAAAAAAACAATGGCTACTTGAAATGTTAAACACATGAAATCCGGAAAAACAAGAAAGAGTATATGAAACAAAAAAAAACAAGAAGCCACTTTGAATATTCTTGAATAGGAAAAAAGGTATGTGTACAAGAAATTGGCAGTTCTCTAATGAATTTGTGAGAAAAACGCACAACTGTAACTGTTGCCTCACTCCCAACTAATTTATTAATGACAGACAGTCAAAATATTCGAGTGTAAACCAGGAGGAGTTTTCTAACTTCAGTTTAAAATGACTGTTAAAAAATATCAAGATTCTACATATCTTAAACACATTATAGTAAATATACAGATATACATTCATAATACATACTAACGAGATATGAATGATATAAAATATTCTCATTTCCAGCTTACAGAATATAAACGACTATATGATGATAACACTATTATTATGATTATGATTATTTACCTTGTTCATCTTGAAGTCTTTTGATGTGGGCAAAGGATTCTTCACATTGCG
The DNA here is from genome assembly GCA_034699125.1 of Gisinianus flammeolus. Classification (NCBI taxonomy): domain Eukaryota; kingdom Metazoa; phylum Arthropoda; class Collembola; order Symphypleona; family Katiannidae; genus Gisinianus; species Gisinianus flammeolus. The sequence continues at coordinate 12,072 of JAIUND010000426.1, read as the reverse complement.
TTATAAGTCGGGCTTTTCTTTTCCTCACGCGTCGCTCATACTCATGCTCCTCGTAGAAACGCTCATTATGAGAAATCCCACGTCTGGAAAGTCGTCCCCCCTAATTAACATTCAACAATTCAAACATAACATTACATTCATATAGATACAGTATTTAAATACCATTTAAAATATACCATATTACATATCCATTGTAAACACACATTCACTCATCATCATCACTTGATAGTAAATAGGTAGCCGAAAATTGTATATGCATATATGTATGTACATGGGTGATGTTTAATTCAACTGATTTCCTAGTAGGACTTTTATACACATGTACTCAGGGTTTATTTGCCATCCCAATAATCCAAAACCCCATCAGACATTTCTATGTGTGTGTACACAGTAGTACACACCGGCTGTATAACAATAATACTATATTGCAGTAATAATTTTCTAATAACTAATAATTCTGTGTTAAAAAAATATTTACACGGAGTCAACCCTACTCGGCCTGTTTCATATTCATGCTGATCATTCAAAACCATTCAATGATATCCCTCTCTCTCTCTGCTCTCTCGGTGAACCATCTTCGGCCGTAAACAGTTTACATTCACAAATTTTAGATTTCAGTGTAAATAGTTTTACTTTATATGAAACTGAATATTTGATATATTATGATGTATGTAATAAACAGGTCATCAGCATGCAATGCAGGACTCACTTTAAATTTTAAACCATTTGCAATGGCGGAGAATCCAACAGCACAATCCTCCAGCATAATTATACAACTCTATCTCAGAAATCGACAACAGCAATCCAGATTTCCATGTGTGTGTGTGTGTGTATAGTGAAACTAGAAACTCCTTTTATTCATTATTTAATATTTAGTATTCCTGAGATCGTCTTCGAGTTTAAAGTTTAAACTGCTATATGTAATAAATTATATTCACAAACGTATATACTCACTCTCAATTTTCAACTATCAATATCATAAGTATATAAGAGATGATCGATAAATATCGATATATTATATCATTTTACTACTAATTATTTGTACATTAAACTTCTAATTGCAACTCAATGAGTTCAAAAAATCAAGATATCTCAATACGTTCAAAGTTGAATGCGTGCAAGTAGTTATCCATCGGACAGTCCATCGATCTTTTTTAATCTCATAGCTGACTATTATTTTAGTGGGTATTTAAAATGCATAATCCCGAGAAAAAAATTTCATGCCGTGTGTATTTTTTATGTCTATTTGTACACAAATGAAATGGAAATGAAACTAGCCGTTGATTGATAATTGTTAATTAACAATTATGACGACTCTCTGCTGCACCACATAATTTTTTTTGAGGGTTTTGAGGCTACTTGAAAATAGAATGAGAATCTGCTCGTGCATAGACCGTTTTGAGATTTTATATACAAAGTTTTAGATAGAGGGGAAACCCAACACAAAACCAGGCATAGTTACAGCGAGTTAATTTACAATGTAAACATGCTAATATTTCTTAAAACCCTCCAGCTATCTCATCCCGCAATGGACATGAACACGAAATCTCTTTCATCACAATTTAAATATGCAATTCATGTGAGTCTCAATAATAATAGTAATACAACATACAAGCAAGCAGTTGTGTATGTGTATACTAGTGCTACAGACTACAGACGTATATATAATGGTCTGGCCAACTTGCAACTATAGCCACACAACAATTCACAAAAAAGAAAAAAAGGTTTTTATTCTTCTCTCATTTCTCATTGTGAATTGTGAGAGCGTGGAAGAGATTACAGTCCGTTTTAAATGATCACTCTCGGAATTATACCGGTAATATATTATTTTCATGTTAACAAGTCTACTTGTCATTTTTACAGCTAACCAAACAACCACAAGAGTATTATGTACACGTTGACGTAGAATGCACGGACTTGTGTGTATTAACAGATATTCATTGTGATTTGAGAGTATAGTTGTATCTCGAGATTTTAAATTTACCCAATACATGAGAAAAATGGACGAATATACATAAATACACTCATGTTTGAATACAAAACAAAAACAAATGATGACCAGGAAAAAGGTACACATATTTAGAAACAACATGGTAATATCACACGAATCATTTTAAAATAAAAAAAAATTGGATCACGACTCAGATTGAGGAAGAACCACATATCAACAATAGCACTAACAACTTTCAAACTTTTTTCTCAAATTCAACAAATCCCCTACAAACTGAAAAATGCACGCTTTCCGTTCCGTCCCCAAGGAAATCCGTAGACTTTTCGAGAATCCAGGATCAGAAATCGTTTGAATATTATGCCAGCTCATAGCTCTATACACATATATTTTAAAGCCCATGCAAGCCGTCTAAGTATTTAAGATACAAGATTTTCAGTTGGAACAAGGAAATGTAGAAGCGTATAGAAGTAGAAATAATTGACAGAAATAAATACATTGACCGATCGCTAATTATATGCAAATGATGGCAGAAAGGAGAGAGAAGTGATGTCTATTTGAAAAAAGTTGGAATCACAGGAATTGTGAAGAGATTAAGGAACGAGTAGAAATCTTTTTTGAAATTTGCTAACGAGCCCTAATCGACAAAATTCACGAATTATTAGAAACAACATGATAACATTTCTTTTTAAGAAAAAAACAACAGATTGCCCTTAGCAAGTAAAAATACAAATTTTTCCTGTTACGACTTGAACATTCATTATAAAAATATAATAAAAATGGGATTACATATTTTTAAATAACAAGAAATATAGAGAGTATAATTCAAAAAGTTATGTAGAACGGAAAATGAAAAAATGACGATGCTTTACCATCCATACTCATGTACGAATCTATTCTGTCTTATGAAATATGATTTATTGAAACCAGAGAGTTTGAGACTACATAGATGAGATGAACTCTTGTATATAAAATGGATAATTGGTTTTAAAATAATTACTTACCGGCGTGAAAGAGGGAATTCCTTCAAAATCGTAGAACTTGAATGATGGGGCATTTGAATTATTAATGGACGCATGTCGTTTCCTCAAGGGAGGAAGCCTATCGAGGTGCGGATTCCAGGCTGGGAACTCTTTTCGCCAAAAACAAGAAATTTAACAAGATGTAGTATAACCATGAATGCTAGCAAGTATATAAGAGTTATACTGTAAAATAAAAAAGAGAAAAAAAATTACCTGCATAGTAATGTTGAAGAACCCACACTGAAGCTCTCTGAATTGATAAGCTTCCAATCGTCCATTGCTTGGACACTCCGTCCGGCGAACGTACCACTGTAATCTTTGAAATTATTACAAAAAAACGAAAAATTATATTGACAGCTATAATTCCTTACATGTTCTAATCATCCATTCAAATAATAAATCATCAGGATAGAAACAGTGCTATTGAGCCCTATGTTCCACGTAGACGGTGTGTACACATTATTTGTGTGTTTCTTCACTCTATCTCACATATTTTTGGAATTTTCAAATCGAATTTCTCAAGGCATTTTGCATTTTCCATCCATTTTACGAACCATCAAAAATTTCTCAAGTTCAACGCCTTTCCTGTAAAATATTCTACTGTTTGATATTTTCTACGCTACAGATCAAATTTGAAAGCTTGGCAAACTCATTGCAAGAGCTTATTTCATTTCTAATCCCTGAAGTTCAGGGCCTGAACATATGTCTATACCCCTATTTGGCTTGAAAATGCTTACTTTTTTATGTTTCTACTCCGAATTGTTATCTTATTGAATGGGATGCCTCCAACTTGATTTAAATTAATCCCAGTCAAACTTTCTACATTCTGAATTTGACTCTAATCATCCAATGACATACCTGTAGAGAAAATAATGATATGTATACATATTTTATACCTGATATTGTGGAGATATATGTCGAATTTCTGTGAGTAAAACACCGAGGTAATGAATGGCTAATAGTGCATCCGCAAGACCACCTGTCAAGAATTTCAAAATTACATACAAACGAGTTAGGAGCACCGTAGAACATATACATTACATATATCAATTAGAGCTAATCAATTAGGTGGGGAAAAATCAGTTTCTGAAAATCTTACCAGCAAAGGCTGTTGCTCCTACCATTGATAAATCACCATCTTCTTCCGCCCTAACCTGAATTCAGCAATTATAAAATAAAATATAATAATTGTCCTATATTATAGTTATTATTATTTGTATACCACCGCATCATTATTACTGCAACTACATGTTTACCCTTCATTTCGATTGAAGGCTACCTACATGACAATTCCTAACTGTTTTTTCAGTGATTAGTAATCAACTATGATGTCAGCAGTTTTATTACAACCACAAATATTATACCGTATCACGTGTTAATTACCTAGAATTTCCTTCAGTTGTATACTGTAGTACTTATTCTGGACTAGATTAGTTTTTTTTTCATCTTTTATACTTTCTATTACAACTTCCAAAACTTCTCATTAATATTTTTGAGAAGAAAAATAATTTACAAAATGACCCTAATGTCAAAAAAGGTTCCCCAAAAGTCAACAAAATAAATATGACAAACTGCTATAAAGTTTCTTTGTCTATATGTAGCCGTCTATGTATACAATCAGTCAATGTATACATGTCCAGTTAATTCATACAGTTGATAGTCAATCTGTGCAGACGTTTGGTCAATTCATACAGCCGACAGTTAATCTGTACAGACGTTACGCGAATATATGAAGCATTATTATTAATTAATTATTTATCGGTCAATTTCAAATTGACCGATAAATAAATGATTAATCTACACAACAGAAACGAAGAAACAAAACACAGATGAGCCGCATATGTGATACAACAACGAAAGTCAAAACAATGAAGAATCTCCCAAATGCATACAAATATACGGATAAACAAATGAGCCTCGTTCTTTAATCTTCAACTGACGAGGATGAGTTGAGACTCAAAAGATTCAAAGCCGTAATTCTATATAATTCTATGTTACTGACAAAGGTCAGAAGAATACCATAACATTGACCGTCATGACTAATCCTAATCGGCTAATGTCAAGCCTTAGTCTCAACGTTTAAACGATTATGTATGTGTAGCAAGTACTATTCATTCCCTGTACAATGATACGTTATTGGAGTGTATATAGCGTATACTTTCGTATACTTTATTTTTATGTACAGAATACAAACGTTATAAGTTAAAACAAAGGAGAAAAAATTGTTGTTGTTGCATATAGTTTCTATACGATTTTAACTCATAACTCATCTTGGTTGAGCTTGTTTTGTACACTGAGAATTATACAACTACAATATGCAATACAAACAAAAAGGGCAAATGATATCCTTCTAATGTCTCAATCTCAATTAAAAAACCGTCCAAGTCTAATACATAATTGATGTACAATAAAACCACTATAGGCATATAATTATCAGTCATAAAAGGATTTTTAAAAATATTCTTTGAAGTAGCCGATTTGAACTTTTCCCATTTTATATACCTCATAATTATCGTAAACTGTACGACACAGTTTCTTTGTTCTTCTTCTCTTTTTTATAATTTGGAAAATTATAATAATAAGAGTAACACCTCATTTATATAATTGTAATATAACAAGACATTATGAGATAATAATAGAGATAAATTCGTTCTTACCCAATAGAAAAGCCAAAAGGTAAAGGCGGCCAGAAAGGCAAGTAAGAGCGTGATGGCTCGAAAGAAAAATATTCTGCAAAAAATTTTATGTAATAAAGAGTTAAATAATCTGAAAAAGCATAGCACTATGTTATGTATGTACTTCATTTGTGACTAAAGTTTGATTGTTTTTGTATGTACCTAGGCATGGTAGCTGGTGATCCTCTCCAGAATATCGCCCACACAGCCCCAAATAGAGCAATTAATTTAACAGACAGAGTGAGAAGAAACGCGTGACATTCTGGGCCACATTCCCGGACATTAGTAATGGGACGAGTTGAAGGGAATCCAACCCGGTGACCCACTACCATGAGTATCGGAGATGCTGCAGCAATAGCTACGATCCCTGCCCCGACTAGCGACCCAATGTACCTAAAAAATCAAAACATAATAATTTCCATATAACTACCTATGTGATCCGAGACAATTATAATTCCAAAAAAATGAGTCAGTCAAAAAAAGAATATGAGGACCACTTGGAAATATCCAAAATCATTCAACTATTGGTATAGATAGTATAGAAGATGGTATTATGACTAGAATTTATACCTCTGACACCAACTTAAATTGACTGATTGGGATTGTTCAGGGGGCATGGGTGCCCATTTAATGCTATTGGCTGTCCCATTATTTCCAACGGGTGAATTTGAACGGTCTGAAGTATTTCCCGTGATGGCTGTCGCAGCATCAGCGTTCCCCCATCCGTCATCCTACGAAAAAAAAACATTGTAAATCATTCTCCATTTGCCATCAAACATAAAACTTGTATAGAATAGAGTTCAATCATATCGATTCCATTACCCCATCAATTATCAATTACTCTGAACCTATACAAATCCTTTCCATCATATAAATGTCACTTTGTAAACCAAAGTCCATTTTTATGTACACTTATTACGTGTATGTGTGATTTCCCTCCTCATTTCCTGTGACACTACATCCATGCATACTAATATCATTGCTTTACCATATATGTACGTACTGTCTTAGTTCCTTTTTTTTGTGAGCAACACGCTATACAATATACACCGTCTTAACCGAATATTATTCATTTCATACCTCATGCCTCATTTGTATGCAAGGAGCATAATAATATTTTGCTTTTATTATCTTCCTACAAAATCTCATTGGCCGTCCTTTAACTTACGAATTTCCAAACCATACAATATTTTCAAATTAATTTTACCTTCACCATCAATTGTGGGCAACTACATTTGTGATTGCAAAACACCATAATTTCCCGATACGATATTCCAATTTTCACACAGTAAATATCGTCCACTTTATATCATACACTTAACTACACACAATGTGTATTACACATATGTATATCCTCCACTATGCAAGATGAAATGACTCTTTTTCACGTCCCCCAGCACAAAAACAACGAAATTGTCAAAAATGTGAGTGCAATTATTATTTTTCTAGTAATACGAATATCTATCTCTGTACGGTACAACTTGTAAAGACAATAAACAATTTCACATCTCTCAAGATAGACTTAGTAAAACACATAATAAATATATATTTACATGTGTATAAAGGAACATGACACAGTACAAATTACCGAAAAGACAGTCGCACATAAATGATAAAGTCGGTTCTTGCTGTTCTGTAACTGAACCGTAAATCTTGGAAATGTCAAATGGGAAAAATGAACGACTCACATGATGAGTGCTCTGATGAATACAAAATAAGAAAAACCAAGGTCAACGGTACAATTTCACAAAAGAATCCAACGAGAAAATAACTAACAGCTCTAACATATAGATATTTAATTATACCGTATATATACTTATAAGTCTCATGAATTTTACTTGAAAATTTCAAAAGTCTGCGTAGGCCTCTACATATTTACTTTTGAATCTATAACTATGTGTACGTACCGTCGTAATTATTATAATTGCAATTCGACAATTCGCCTGCTTTCCTTTGGCTATATAAGCCTGTAGCCAAAAGACATGCTGGAACTCTATGAGAAATCTGTATGGTCTATAAGTCTGTGTCTATGCTATGTATACATTCTAGGAGAAGAAAAGATGTGCTAAACGTATGTATAATTTGTATTGGTTCGAACAAGATACGTTGAAACGTACACAAACTTTGAATAAATCAAATATAAAAAGTTATCGTTAGAGTATCGTTAACTCTTTACCTGTACTCAATTTTCATTTAAATTTAAAGCTTTGAGAACTGAATAAATTATGTAAACAGGATAACTGAAAACGAAACTCCATTGTAATTATGAATTAGGCTAACTCCAATGTCATTGTTATTATTACTATGAGGAATACTGTATATACACACTCCGACTATGTATAACTTTTCCTAACGAACGATGCACAACAGGAATAATGGAATACAAAGTATATTACAATAATTGATTGTTATATGTATAAGAGATATATTTTGTACCTGCGGAAGGATTTGAACTTCAATGACTTCATGCCCATCCCTGAGTAAACCACGGGAATTATCTGGACCGTTCGGTGACATTTGTTCCATTATTTCACTCCCATGCCCACTCTCCGGTGTTTCTAGAAGGGGCTCTTCTCGTCGTGAACTTCGACCGGATCTAAAATGAAACAAAATACAACATAAACTTAACAAAATTTAGTCAATGAGTATTCTTGAATATACAAGAAAAGGAAATTCTGCCTTTCATATAAGAATACTTTCATTTTTTATTATAAAAACAAAGGAAAGAAAAGGAAAGAAAGACGTCAAAGATATCTTCTGGAAAAGGGAAATGAAATGAAATATACCTTGACTTTGACTAAAATTTGAACAGATAAATTCCCATGAAAGCTCATTCACTCATTCAATGTCAATGAAATAAAGCAATTTCACATTAAATAATCAAAATAACGACGTATATATGCAGTAAGGAGCTTGATTTTTAATAACACATGCATATGAATACTTTAATAAAACCTTTTCAAATCTACAATACATTTAAAAACTACCTGGACATACAAAATTTTACTATCCATTAATGTTTTTATCAAATATATTTATTTATTTATTTTTTGCAAATTTTGACGTCTCACATTGGAGTCGGGCGGATCAGATAAAATATAATAAATAATAATATGTATGAATTTCATATTTTTTAATTCGATTATACAAAAACCCTTTGATACTACCCCTCACAGAGACTCACGCATACACACATATACTCTACATTTTGCTAATGAGAAAACTTGCTGCAGATATGCGTATATACATTTTTTTCCATACGAAATAATAATCATGATAAACTGAACTGCTGAATATGCTGACTACTCTCTAAATCCCAATTGATAGTTAAATTGGTAGTTTCAATACATTTTGCCCCATTATGAACTCAACCCTGATAAAAACTCATAAATTAGACCTCATGAAGAAAGAACGTGGGCAAATTCTCAGTTTTGTTCTCATTGTCCGAATCAAATACATAAAATATGCTATGTAGCAAAACTAGCAATACACAAAAAAAACTGTTGAGCTTTCAAAACTTTATTTCCCATTTTTTAAATTAATACGAAGAGGGGAGATTCGACGGAACTCCAAAGAAAGATTTAATCTCTCCTCTCCATTTTATTTTATTCTAGAAGAAATTCCATCGCTTAAAACTTAATTAACAAAAACTTTGCTAACCAGAATTGAAACCCAAACTAATTCATCATAATCCTTAATTATTCATTCCATTGTAAGTTTGAATACCGACAATACATGCACACACTTTACGTCTGACACATAGACAATTATATGTAAATTATGCACTACAAAAATGACTTTACAGAAGTTTAGTTTATATCGATATTCAATAAATATTTCGATTCACCCGCAGTGAGTCTGAATTTCGAGTAGAACATTTTGTGATTTGCAAAACGAAGTGAAAATACAAAAAAAAAAAAATGACTCCTTTGTACCATTCAATTCAGTGTAATAAATAAATATACAACTGGCAATTTTCCTCCCTTGTTAATTCTTAATTCTAGTGACTCTATACAGCCATATAGTAACTAGAAGAAAAAAAATCGAAACTTTCCAACATCACGTCTGTCCATTTCATCTGCACACATGTAATGTTACTTTAATATCATGCACTGTAAAAAAAATTGACAGAAACATGGACAACATCATGCGAGTAGTGAAATATTGAAACATAATGATGAATTGAAATTCTTGATTCCAAAGTACAGCAATTTAAACTAAAATTTATAATACTAATAATGATAATAATTCTTAAATATTCATTGGGATTATGAGACAATTTCTTTCCTACATTTTCAACTTTTCTAATCCACAATAAACAGTTAATAATGTTGTGTGTGTAGACTTTAACACATTGGAAGCAGAGAGAATCGTGAAAACTTCCCATTTTATGAGCTTGTTCAGATTTATACAACATATTATAAATTTATATCATATGCGATGGATATGAAAGGATAATATCAAATATGATGGTTGGTAAAAAGTTGAGACCTCTGAAACTGACATACACCTGACTCTGACAATATCATGGGTTTGTATATAGTACAACTTTGTACTGTATTGTTAGGATGATATGTAAAGGACAGACAACGAGCTAAATTTTTTGTGGTTGTTGTGTGTGTGAGGAAAAACTCACAACAATCCAATCATGGTCCATTACGATATATTAGAGAGAAGCTTTTTGGCACTAAAACGTCAATTCACAAAATACAAAATTCAGAAGAATATCATACGTGTATGCACATGGAGATTTCAGATTATAGACGAGAGTACCTGTGAAATAAGTATGCACATACGTGAGAGAGAGAGAGAGATAGAGAGAGAGTACAGGGCAAAAACTGGCCGAGTCACCCGAGAAGCAACAACAAGCAAGAGATTCATGCTCATGATTATCATGACTTGAAGATCAGAGAGAATCACAGGAGAAAATTACTAGGGAAAACACGAAAATCACCAAATACAAAACTTAATATTTCATAGCAATAGTATTATACAATATATATTTATTATATTAAAATTTTCTTTCTTGTTCACTTTTTTTTATAGCATTCTACCTCATTTCCTCTCTACTCTTTTTTTCTTCTTTCCTCTCTATTTTTTCTGCATACATTCTAGGTTTTTATTCGTAATTTCGTGTACACAAGACAGAAACAACAAGAGAGCAAAGAACGAGAACGTTCAATATTGAACATGCAAGTCAAGTTTGAGAGAGAATTTCAAATACACAGTACCATAGTATTCCATATTTAAGTCATACGTTTAATTTATGCTTAAAAAAAGTACAATACCGTGCACTACCAAAGACTTTTCTCTTCCTCTCATAGTATTGCTTTTGTTATAGTTGCACCTCCAAAAAAATTCAACTTGTTTCGTCTTTGGTCTACAAAGAAAAACTGAAAAACTGAAAACCGTGTAAATGCAAAATCTAGGTACATCCACACAAGGTTCCTTTTTCATCAAGTACAACAATACAAAAATATCACATACGAGAACTTGTGCTTGAAAATAAAACACATGATTTGGCTTAAGAATCAAACGAATAATCATAATTCATGTTGTATCTGCATCAATGACGAAGGGAAAGACAAAAGCTTTTGAATAAAACTCGTTTTCATTATTTGTTATTCGTTCTTCACTGGAGCTCATTCATTTAGAAATCCCATTGAAATCTCGATGATCATAATTACTTAATTACTTTTTGCACTCTGTCCGTAAGTTCTTTAGCCATATATACCCAACACCAACTGAAACACCTAACTACAACACCACAGTCAAGCTACTCGCTGACAAAAATTAATTGAAAAAGGCAAACAATGAAACGTGAGCTTTCGCTATTGCTACTATACATCCGTTTACTTTACACATATGTACACACTTCGAAGAAAAACTATCCTCGTTTTTTTTTGCTTTTATGAGTCCTGTCAAAAAATGAAGGCTCGAATGAAGCGGAGCAAGAGTTATAGAGATTCACTCATAACTTTTGATATTTTGTTTAACAATTACTATTGGACGACGGGTTAAGTCCAAATTCAAACTATACGTACATGTCCAAGTAAAAAATTAAACTAAAAAAAAACATACAATATAAATTCTCCTTCATTACATTTTGCAACGAAAAATAATTCCAACAAAGAAGTAGTATTGCTCTAATTTCTTTGTGAAATTATCCCAAAACATCAAAAAGGTTTTATTCATACATTATGTACGCTTTAATGTTGTCTGTATGGAACAAGGAAACAACAATATATGAAGTTGTCGATGGAATAACCAGTCAGATGCGTATTTTCACTGTTTTGCAGATTCTTATGTAGAAACACATGGGCTATTTTATAGAAACAGTTAGAAATTTGTAAAAAAATTGTAAATATTTTTAATTAATTAAGTTTTAATTAAAGTGATTTTCCGAAAAGTGAGCGGCCAAAGTGGA